>JAPPVO010000007.1:76883473-77166856 GCA_030407325.1 Camellia japonica
GTACCCCTCTATGTTGTGAAAAAACATGGAAATTTTCCTCCAGCTGTTATCATCTCTCTACTTTATCTGATACACTTAGTATGGTCAAATGAGAACTATTATGAATGTTGATTAGCCCACGAATTTTTTTTAAGAAATTGATATTTGATAGAACCAGAGTCTTATCTCTCACATGTTGCGGTGCACCAGAGAAGACCGGATGCATCAAGAACGGTTGTGAATTTAGTGCTGCCCAAAATCTATTCCACGATTTGGAGTAGATCTTAATTTTCAAGTCAAATGAATTTGACACATTGACAAGGACACCATTGAGTAATGTTCTTATCAGCTAAACTCATTCAGTCAAGCTTAAGCTCTTTGGAGATGTACATTCATTTTGATGTTCTTTTTGTTCAAGCATGGCAGCATAATCGTTGATTGAGTTCACATTGGCTAAATTTGTAAATATGTATGTGAATGTCTCTATTCTGAGATTCGATATGTGATTTGATTCATGTGCAACTAAACTCTCTCTATTCGAATGATTTTGTATATGATGTAAGTAAATGGCTAGCTTTTGGGTACTAAATACTCTGGGGAGCTTGTCATGCAATGTACAAACTTCAAAGTTGGAGAAAAGCATATGCTTAGAGTCCCATGCTCACACACACTATTACAAATCACTGCATTTTCTAATCACAAAGCATGATTGGAAATTTATTATACATCAAAAAGAGTCTTATTTATAAATTATGATGATCCATGGGTGTGCTTGAATTCGACAATTGGAGTTACAAAAGGGTAGGTTACAGATAAAAAACGCTGAGACGAAAGTGTTCATACCAAGTTCAGTGTATATTTTATATAATAGTAGAGATAGTGTGTATATATATATATATATATGGAGAGAGAGAGAGAGAGAGAGAGAGAGAGAGTGCAAGTCCACATCTTGCTATGTAAAGGCTGTCAATTAGGGTATCATAAACACACTAACCCTCATTGTGCATGAGTATCTTTGCCTTTTCGTATGCTTTCTTTAAATACTCTCTAAATCTAACCATATCCAATTTCACATTTTGTTGCCTCAAATACACTTCCATTATTGCATCATACCACTCCACTTGAAGAGCCTTTGAATCCTTCACAATTACATCATCTTTGCCATACCTATCTACCAAGCTACTTTCCTCCACTCCAATCTTGTACTCCATGTACTCCAACTTCATGTCCCTATAGCAGCTCCCGAAGCACAACTCTGCCACATTGTCCAGTCCGAGCCCCACCACCTGCATGAGCACTGAGCCTGGCCGGAGAAACAACCCGTAAGTGAGTGCTGCACCATGAACCCCTACCATTGCATGGCTTGAACTTACTAACTCGCATGCTTCACGTAGCGGAGTCTCATGTTTTGGCTCAAATTGGATGACATCGAAACCCTCCTCCTCTGCCACTCTCTTCATGTCGTCTTGGTTCATGATCACGCGTCCTACTCCGCCAGTGCGAGTGACTAGTATGAGCCTCGGCCGCGACTGGGTTTTTAGGGCAAGACGGTCATGGCAATAGGTTTGCTCTAGAATTGCATGGAATTGTAGGATAGTTTTTGAGTTAGGCAATTGTTTTGGGTCTATGGTCATGAAACCATGCGATATTAAGCCCACTGTGGCCGAAGGAAAACAATGGGTGGAAGTATCATTATCGAGTATTATTATCGGGTGGTTGCTAAAGCTGTGAAACAAGTCCGCGTACTTCCGAACCCACCAATCCTCGGAGTTGGTGATAACAAGGACGAGGTCTTGATCAGCGGACATTGAATTGATGGTGATGAAGAGTGGGATGAACCCATCAATGAAGGTATGGAAGAAATTCCAAGTGTAACCTCCAACACTGAATACTAGGGCTCGTGCATTGTGTTGGATCATGCATTGTGGGCTTGGTGGGCCTGAGGTGAGAGTGATCTCTCTGATCCGGTCCATTGTTTGACTCGAGTTCTTTTGTGGGTAAGGCCTGACCTTTTCCACGATGAGCGTTGACGTTGTCGGGCCCACAACATAGAAAGTGGAAACCGTTGGGTCCAAGACCGTTGGGCCATTGATTGAGCATAGATCATAGTTTGCATGAGAGCGGTCACAGCTGATTGGGCTGGACCAATGAGAGTTGCTAGGTGATGCATAGTGTGGTCCTGCAGCACTGAAAGTATTGTTCATGCTACCATAAGATAATGACAATGTTTAAGATGGAAAGGTTAGGGAGGGTGCACAGAATTGTTTTGGAGACAAATAAGTAAACTTTACTAAAAATTTAAGAGTAATCGCGTAAAAATAAAAATTAAAAAATTTGTATATAATGATTTGGCAGATTTGTATTCATTATAAAGTTTTTAAATCATTTTCCAAAGTTTAAAGCTAATTTTATGCAGAATAAAAAATTTCTTCGGAATTTTATATTAATTGATGGTGCGGAACTAAGTCCTATCACTTTAGGTCAAAAGGCCCATAAAAAAAGATTTGTAATTTTGAAAAATGTTAATTTCATATCATTTTGAATGAGAATCTTGTATATTTAGAATTTTTTTAATTTAATAAATAGATTAACAAAGAGAACATTTATTCTTTAATATTCCTTAGATCAAATGTGATATGTAAAGTAAACCACCATGTTTGTATAGCTTCTTTGATGTAATCTGATTTTATGCTTACTTTGTATCTTGTTCATATTACATCAATAAATTTGCTTTTTATTCATAAAAAATAAAAAAAGTTTGTTTGTATAAAAATATATAGTCCCATGAGCAAAATGCTAAGCAAATCATACAAAAATATTTATCTAAAATGAGGAGACAATGTCATTTGTAAAATTAGGCAGAGTGATCGTGGATCAGATTGGATCGGGCGGCATCTCATCCTCCATTTGTCCAAAATTAGGAAAAAATCAATTTGCATCTGTCCACTGGTTTGATGGATGAGGATTAAGTGGGTTGTGTGGGTTGGCGGATGGATGTGATCGGTTTGGCGGTTTGGACTTTAAAATTTTTTGGCATTTTTTTGAATTATAATTCATGACTTTTGCATTCTGTAATATTAGTAATCTAAAAAAATATTTATTATTTGTCTATAATAGGTCATGGCACCATGCATGCATATTTTTAAGGTATTGTTTTCTATTTTACAAAAATATATATTTTATTATTTCTACTCTATGTTGTTACTTATTAGCAATTTTTTTCTTTCTTTTTATTTATTTATTTATTTTTAACTTTATCTACGGGCGGATCGGGTTCATGCGGGTGTGGGATGGTTGATTCATCATTCGAACCGTATCTGTGGATTTTGAAATACTTTATCTGTATTCGTCCGCCGAAAGACACATATCCGTCCAAAATCAATCAGGTTGGATCGGTTCGGTCGGGTTGAACGGGTTGGACGAAGCCATGATCACCCCTATTATAAACTATAGTGATAAGGCTTTTATTTTCATGTGATATCATTTCATATGAAAATTTATATAGAAGTTCTACTTGTGTAGGATTCAACATTTGGTAGTAATTTTCTATGAAAAGTTTTGTTGTATAAGAACTACAATCACTATAAATAAGATATAGTCAAATGATAGTAATGAAGCAAAATATCCTCAATCCGCAAGTTCTAATAAAAATAAAAATAAAAAGGGAACAAGGGTAAGCCATATTTCCATGGTAACTTTAGGTTCATTTACTAAATTGTCAGTTCCATTTAATAATTGGGGATGTTACAGTAAATTATGAAAATTTATGATTTTAGTTACGAATGTGTGTATTATAAATAAAAGTGAAGTTACAAGATTTTATGGTTAGTTAATTTTGAACTTGTGGTTCATTATTAGGAACATTTTCCGGTGATTTGTTCTAAGTTTTGTGATATTTTAGTTATGACATTTTATGGAATTAGTTACAAAAGTGTGTATTGTACACCAAAAAAGGGCACATGGACATTTCCCTAAATAATTTACAAAATAGAAGGCATTATCTTTTTTCACAAGAAAAAATTGAGGCATTTTTACCCAACTAATGAGTGAAATTTAATAGTAATTGATTAATGTTTCATCTCTTAAAGACCTATTTGGTTGTCCCAATATGAATTTGGGCAGCTCTGAGATTGCATCATGTAAAATTAGATTGGTAGATATGTTTCTCAATAGAGAAATGAAACAAATTGCAAATGTATAATTTTACTTTTTTTTTTTGTTTCTTTATAAATTTAAAATCTAAAGGCAACATAAGTGAATGCCTTATAAATTAAGAAAATTAAAGAAAACAATCCACAAAGAACAAGTTACAAAAAAAACAAAACAAAAGAGTATGGAAGATGGAGAGAGAAAATTACCTTGATGGGTCCAAGTTGTTGAAATGGCTGAAAATAGGGTAGAGATTGAAGAGAGTTGGATCTGAGATAGGAAGAATAATGAGAAGATTAGGGCACACATTGTGGTTACACTGCTAATTGAACTGCATTTCTTTATGTTTCCACCAATGCATACACAACCTTCCTTATAATATTGCTTCACTCTTTGCAAAACTACCAGCCTCATTGTTTTTTGATTTCTCGTCAGGATCTCTATCTCCAATCTAAATACAACAAACCAAAATAAATAAATAAATAAATAAAAATGTCATAGACTATCAAGTATAAACACCGTTAATATATATATATATATATGAATCAAATTATTACTGTGGAGAGAGAGCACCAGTAAAGAGAAACTTGGAGTTGGAGATGATCTTTTTGTTTTGAGTCTTGGGTTTTCAAGTTTGGGAAAAGAAATGGAGGAGAGACAATGGCATTTTCGTTTTTATCTTTTTAAGTTAAATGGGTAGTATATAAAATTAAATTAGTCTATTTGCATGTATGGGATCTACCTAACAATTAATAGGCCCCAATTTAATATGTATTAATTAAGCATCTTTAACTGTTTTATTTTGGGTGAATAACATCTTTTAACTGTTACTCTCTTTAAACTTGCTGTTGGGCCCGTGGGGTTTCCCATTTTGATAATCTGAATCGTTTAATGTGTAGAACTCGTTAAGTATTACATGCTTGTAAAACATGACGTTAATCGGATATCAATAGCTACGTGATCAAATCAGTTTTGTGTAAAAAATTAGACGGTGAAAAAATAAACGATTGACAGAAATCTGATCCGATGAAATAGTTTCCGATCAATGTGATTGTTTATAGGCATAGTACTTGACGAGTTCTACACATTGAACTTGTTTGAATTATTGAAACGAGACCCGTGATGGGCCTCCGCAAACTCAACAATACCCTTCAGTCCGATCAGAGATTGGAAGCCAATCCCAAAAATTAAACCTATTGGGTCCGGGGCTTTATTTCCATAGCTAACTTGATAGCTTCCCAAATCTCCTCCTTTGAAAATGCTTCTTCAAAGCATATCTGAATCCAACGAGGACAAACATTGATTCCAACGATAACCCAATAATTTAGGTCTTACTTCTCCCACGGCTCAAAGAACAAACACTAAAAATGATAGGATGTTCAAAAAAAAAAAAAACACTAAAAATGATAAGAGACCTTATCTTTGATCGCCTTTGGTTATTCCAAAACAACCCTATCAGCTTTAATAGAATTTAGCATACTATTTTCTGTCTACAACTTGCAAAAAGACGAAGAAAAAAAAAAAGATTAAAAATTCTATTTATATGACATTGCTTAAATTTGTTTTATTTAATCTAAAGAACAAGGTTTTTAGTATTGGGAACCATTATTGCAATTGGATCTACACATTTTGGCAGACTTTGGTAGGATTAGTATACCTTTTCTGAAAATTAACGAAAACAAAATATTTTTTTTTAAATTTTTTATTTTTTATTTTCAGACACACAACAAAAGATTTTGTATAAACATAGGTTCCGCGTCATTATTTTCTGAAAATAATAAATAATATAAAGGGAAAAAATTCATTTAATCCCCTTATGATTTGAGTTTGGAATACTTTACCCACCGATAGTTCAACTATATGCAAAAAGACTCCTTGTGGTTTTGGATCAAACTGTAACTGTTATATTTTCCATCTAAGTTGATGGAAGGTGTACTACACTTGCCAATTTTGAGAGTGGGCATACTTTTAAAAAAAAAATTAAAGTAAAATCAAAATGGAGAAAGTCATTTCTACCCTTCATCTTCTATCCTTAAACCCTAACCCTTATCCTTCCACCACCCCTAACCATCTCCTCACCTCCGCCACCTCCCTCCTAACCTACCTTGCTCACCATCTTGACTTCTTCCCTCACCTCCCCCAGATGTCCCTAACCTGCCCCCACCGCCCCCTCCCAGCCGCCCGGTAACTTTTAGTGGCTTCAATTGGGCTTATAAGCCCTATGATCTTAATCAACATAGTGAGCAACAAAAGATTTGGATCAAGATTTGAAACAACATTGAGCATTAAGAATTTCAGATTTATGAAATTCAACAGTCTGTACATATATATATAGCAATGCTAGGTATCATGAAAAACCTTTCATGAAAATAATCATGAAAGTTTTGTGACTCTTGAATTACATTTAAAATAAAGCACTACACACTAATCAAGGTAATTCAAGGATCATAAATCTTTCATGATCATTTTCATGAAATTTTTTTCATAATTCCTAACTTTTCTCATATATTTTTTATCAATCAAAAGACAACCTTTATTGATGAAACATTTAACACAAAGTAAACGGGCCTGTATATATATATATATGAACAACTTAGCCTCTGCTATACATCTATGTATACAAACGTACATACCTATGTTTATATATATATAAATTGTAACTTAAATAATTAAATTATAAATGAAATTAAAATGTTGGAAAAATCATTTTTCAAAAAAATTAGACTCTGTTAAAAACAAAGAAAGGTGTATTTATTATTGGATCAGTCATGGATTCATGGCTCCTGCTGGGAAAGTGATATTGTGCTCTACCATGAGGAAAATGGATGGTAATTCACCTGGGTTAGCATTCAATTCCTCTTTACTAGTTTGATTTAATTATATATACCAGTATGCTGATTAGTTTTGGGATTAGAGATTGGGTTATAGATGCAGAGACGATGGAGCAAAGAGACCAGTTGGTGATTTGGATTTGATGTGTTATATTGTCATTACATTAGAGGGGGGAAACAAAGGGCACTATTGTCTTTTTATCACTAACCTTAATAGATTAAGTGTTGCAATTTGGTCCAAAATCACAAAGAATCTCTTCACATATATTTGAACTATGAGGGAGTAAAGTGTTTCGGGCTCTAAGGGTTAAATGAATTTTTCCCTGATATAAATTATCACAAAATGAATTTTATCTGTTTTTTCACCTCCTATTTGAATTCACACAACAAATACATTATTCAGGTCCAAAAATTAGACCAACTTTCTAGATTTAGTAATGTACTAAGAAGATGATTGGTTGATAATTAAATATTATCTAATTATCAATCAATCATCTTCTTGATACATCACTGGGTCTAAAAATTGGGTCAAAAAATATACTTGTATATCATTTTCTAATATATAAGCATTTGTGTTTCAACGGTGTAAAGTAAGGAAAATGATATACAAGCTCATTTTCTGGATTTATTTTCTAGATTTAATGATGTGTAAGTAATATGACTAGTTAATGATTGAGAAAGAGAGAGTGTCTTACTTTAGATATTCTAATTGATTGTTACATCATTGAATTTGAAAATTAGATATAATTTTTGGACTTGTATAACAATGCTTGTAAAGTAAATATGTTGCTGCCCAATTCTCAAAAGGGACATATTTCAATTCCCAAATATACAATTATTACCCAAACAAAAAAATCTGTTTCTTTCTCCCCAGTCCCTCCAAAACTATGCTTCTATAACATTTTGTAAGTAAATTTTGGACAAATTATATATCGGCATATGAACTTTGTTTGTTCATGAACATCTCAGCCTTTTCATAAGCTCTCTTCATATACCTCTTAAACCTAACCACATCTATCTTCACATCTTGCTCCATATATCTATACCAATTTGTCAAATTCCCCATCAATGTCGAAGCTGGATCGTGCGGATCAAAGAACTCCTTCAGAGCAAATTCATCAGCCTCTAAGCTACTCTCATGTATCCCAACTTCATAATTTATGTACTCTAACCCCAATCGAACTGCCAACTTCGCATAACACATGTCGGCCAACCACCCTGTGTTGATCGGCACAATCTGCACCAACACCGCCCCTGGCCGCATAAACAGCTGGTGTGTCAGTCCTGCTCCATGGACCCCCACCATTGCATGGCTTCTGTCAATCAGCTTGAACAGCTGTCGCATCGAGGTTCCAGCCGTTACCTCAAAAACTGCCACCTCAAACCCCACCTCCTCCGCGGCCTGCCGGACTTCCTCGGCGTTTTGTAGCCTCCGGGTGTCCTGGCGGCTCAAAAACGCCAGCTTCGGCCGAGGTCCTGATGAGAAAGTTGGCAGTACATGACTTGTGTGGCCTGTATGGCTTGAATGGCTTGGATTATTATTATTGTATGCATTTGCTAATAGGGCTCGAAAATCGAGCATTGTCTTCGGGTGGGGCCTTCGTTGCAATGTGGGGTCCAGTATCATGACGCCGTGTGTTTTGAGCCCTACGATCGCTGATGGGAAGCAATGGGTGGCGGTTTCTTTGTCGAGGTTGATGATGGGGTGGCGCGTGAAGTGTGAGAAAAGCTCTGCGTACTTGATCAGCCACCAATCACTGCAGTTGATGATCCCGAGGATGACATCGCGGTCGATGAAGTGTTCATCAACGGTGAGGAAGAGAGGAATCCAACCCTCATTGAAGTCATGGAAGACATTTCCAGTGAAGCCGCCCGCACTGAATACTAGGGCTGGGGTAGTGTGTGTGATGGCACAGGTAGTATTGAGTGGGGTTGTGGTGAGTTTAAGCTCCTTAGTTTTTTGCATGGCCTCGGGTTGACCTTTACGAGGATAAGGGCGGATCTTTATCACTGTTGGTGGGGTCATGTTTGTGGGGTCCACAGAAGACAAGGTTGCAGCCGTTGGATCCACCACAGTTGGACGGTTGAGATAACAGAGATCATACTCAAAATGGGCAGTATCACATGTGATTGACCAGCTGGGCTCAGGGCTCTCCCATACTTGTGTCCAGAGTTTTTCTTCCATGTATGTTTGTCTGTATGTATCTACATATACACACACAAGTATGCCAAAACAAAACCAAATAAATAAATAAGTGAAGTGAAAAAAAAGAAAAAAGAAAAAAAGAATGTTAGTTTACAAAGCAAAAGTTAAACAACAGCTTCAAAAAATTCTTGGTTTGATTTTTTAAAAATTATTTTTAGATGAGTTTTCTATTTTTATTGATTTTTTAAATATTTTAATCATTTTTTAATACTTTTTAGACGCACTTAATCAAGATACATCTACAAAATAAAACAAATTGACTAAAAATATTTATATAAAAAAAAATTACTAAAAATAAACAAAAATTTAAACAAAATCTATATGCATTTTTGTTCAAATTTTTGTTTATTTTTAATGATATTCTTTTTATATTTCAATTACTTTTTTCTCTGTGTAATACTATTTTCTCTATGTTGCTAGCATTATTGCTAGGACTTGTCTCTAGTCATGCAAATGGATTGGATGAACACCTTACTTGATTCGTGTGTGTAGATGGATCATTCATAAAAAAGAAAAGGCATATTAATACTATAATCATATCCCTCCCTACACAATTTCATCCTCTGTTTTGCAAATATTTGTTAAAATCACACGCCGTTCATTTATTTGATGATAAATTAAATAATTACGATTATCTGATCAAATTAAAAAAATACACGGTGTAAACTAAATCATCAAAAGTAGACCCTAAGACAAGCCAGTCCTATAATTGTTAATCTAAACATAAACTAATTAGAACAAAGATTAAAAGTACATGAAATAAATTAAACCTGGAGTGGTGGTGGCGGTGGTTGATGATGACAATGTGGTGTATGATTTAGAGATAATGTGGGCAATGTTGACGAGGAAGAAGAGTGCAACAATGTTGATAAGGTAGAAAAACAAAAGCAACACCAAAGATATTGCAAATATTGTTGATACTTTCTTCTTCTTCATAGCTTGTGTGTATGGAGCTTGAATCATCATCACTACTGATGGATATGTTGCTGCTCCACTGCTATGCACCATCAAGTTCTTGATCAAAACCCTCAATTACATTACCATATCTGCAGTGGTTGAATGAGAAAATTAATTCAAATGCAGCAACTATTAATCGCAATCTTAATAAAATAATAACTTTTATGCTTAAAATATAAGATTTTTTGAATTGTGAAGCATGAAAACTTTATAAAAGTTTACTATTGACGGTAAGAAATTAAAATTCCTGATTTTAGCACAAATCGCTACCATAAATGAAAATTCTTAATTTCAACATATCAAAATTTCTAATTTTAGTACAAATAATCACAAATCAAAATTCTAAATTTAGCAAATCAAAACACATTATTTTTAGCATAAATAAATTATAATAAAAGAATTATAAACTGAGGGGGACATGTGACCCTTGACTCCTTTCTGCCTCCGCCCTGCATACATGTAAACGTTTTGTACCAATTGATAAAAACTGAGGATTATGCTAAGGCCCCGTTTGGCAAGAGGCTATTTTAGCCAAAAAATTACTAAAAAAGTCAAAAAGCCAACAATCCATATCAAAAAGTCAAAGATTCCATTTTCTCTCTACTTTTTGCACATCTTTTCGTAAAAAGTCAAAAAGTCATCCCAAACATACTAATTTTTTTTACATCACATTTTAGCCAAATAGCCAAAAAGTTACTACCCAAACGAGGCCTAAGTAAACATATAGAATGACTAAAATATAAATGAACAAAAAGGCATTGAAAATTTCTTCAAGAATGAGCAAAATACTTTGGCAGTTTGGATCTCAGAAAAGAACTTATATTCATTTGCAATCCTTTCTTCTTCTTTATTTTTTTTAATTATGGAGAATTACATTTTTTGTGAATATTATTATCTTTAGAGACACTTCTTGTGTCTTTGGTAAAATGAAAAAAAAAAGTTACAGAACCAAAAAAGAAAAAGAAAAAAGAAAAATCGAAAAGTGGTTAGAAAATAAAATGTATTGTGTAAATTCATATTCAGTATGATGTGAGTCATACTCAAAATGAATCTGGTAATTTTTTAAGCTAATTTTTCTATATTGTAGTATAGATCTAAGGCATTATAATGAGAAGCAAGAAATTGGAGCTGATTAACATAAAAATGTAACATAAAAAACCCAAATGAATAATGTAAATCCAATCCTCACCTTTTGACCCTATGCTCAAATATATTGACATGTTACAACATTACAATGGAAAGCTTCTCCTTAATAAATCACCATGCTTAATGGTGCCAAAAAGTAGGTTGCTGCTTTTTCTCTTCAGGAATGCCATTTATAAAGAAAAATTATTTAGAAGTATACATAAATGTATAGATCGTATTTATTTGAGCGTTACTCACACCCCCACTAAGTTTAAATTCACACCATAAATTAAATGTTAAAATAATTTTTTTTGTTTTCCATTTCACACTTCAATGAAACTTGCCAAATTGAAGGAAGAAACCCAAATTTGTTGATAATGGATTTTTAGTGGCTTCATAGAACAGCCATCTAAATCAAGTTTAGATGAGGTGCACCATAAATCTTTCATTTGTACTACACAAAATTTTAAATATAACAACATTTACATATGAAAAGGAAAAAAAAGAAAAGAAAAAAAGACTAACCTCACTGAATTGCATGAAAATGGCCAAAGGATAGTAATGCCTGAGCTGTAATCGATGCAACTTTGAAGCTATTTTTACCTTTGTTCACTTAGTGTTCATTAAAGACGAAAGTTTTAATTTCATATACTTATTGAATTCAGAGTTTAATGCCTAAGTTGTTTCAATTTAAATCATCTTATTAAACAGACGGGATTCATTACTACTAAGTTACTTTATATGGTAAATCCACACTCATTTATGTTGAAAGAAAAATTAGGCGCGTTATATTAACTATTTTCCAAGGACTTCCTTTTTGTTTTTGTTTTTGTCTTTGTTTTTTTTTCTTTCAAGGATTTCCTTGGCCGGGGGATAATAATCTGTAAAGTAATTTTTTTGATTTTGGCACTTCATTGAGGGAAAAAGAATCTTGAAAAGTATTTTGAAAATTATATATGTAGACCAAATTTATTTTGGATGTGTACATCAACCCTTTTATTTTTATTTTTTGTTTGATACGCTTCATTTTTAAAGCACTTTATAGTTTCTCAGATCAAAATTCATATTTCTTGTAGATTTTTTGTACGTAAAATAATTTACAATGAGGTGATAAATTTTTAAAGCACTTAATGAGTGTGCTTTTATTGGTTATAAATTTTGATCTGAATATAAATTTCATTAGTTATAGAAGGTTATAAATTTTAAAGCACTTCATTTTTAAAGCACTTAATGAGTGTGCTTTTATTGGTTATAAATTTTGATCTCAATATAAATTTCATTAGTTATAGAAGGTTTTGATCTAGAAATATATATATATATATATATAAAATAAAAATACCTAACACTGCCTGTCTTTGTATTTTTACTTCAACAATAGTTGGAGGAGAAAAAAGTACTTTTGAAAAGAAAAAAAAATAGTGAAACTCTTGGGGGAGAGGAATAGAAAGAGTTCCTATAGTGGCATATGAGCCACTAGGGGTGTAAAAATGGCTCGTGAGCCGTCCGAAGCCTACCCGTAGCCCTAGCCTACTAAGCCCGACTGGGCTGGGAGCTTGGGCCCGAGCCCAGCCCAGCTTAGCCTAGGACTTTGGGCCTGAGCCGTGTGTTTTGGAGCCTAGCCTAGCTTGGCCTACCTAGCCCGTCCCATCGGCTTTCTCAAGGCCTACTCAAAGCCTAACTTGGGGCCCAGCCCGGCCCGCCAGAGCCCCAGTGTTATTTTTAGTGGGAAAAAAAAAATTTTTTTGATGAAAAAATAAAAACAAAAATGTGGAGGCCCACTTAGGCTAGTTGGCCCAGCCTGAGGCCCGACCTACCAGCCTGTCCAAGGCCTGAATACCTCTTGGGCATGGGTCTAATTTTTTGGCTCGTGGCCAGTCCAGGCCCGAACCGACCCGAATTTTGGCAGGAGCCCGCGCGGTCTAACATGGGTTTACCTAAGCCCGGGCCGATCTAAATTTACACTCCTATGAGCCACCACGTGGCCTAATATATTTACGATGTGATGGAAAAGAAAAATAGATGTAAAAATTATGTAGATCTTGTAAATTATTTTAGGAATAAAAATTGTGAGAGAAATAAAGTGTCAATACCAGCTATAGTGTTCTCATATATAATAAAAGGGTTATTGTATAGTACACACCAATACAAGTTATGATATTGTAGACGTCCCGAATGTCTCGGGAGGGAATCCCGTTTTGTTCATTTGGGCTCACTACAGTTCAGGACTCAAAGTCACGGTCCTGTATTTAATCTCACAGAGTGCAATGCAAGACCGATGAATCATCAAAGAGTCCAAATCCGACAAATCGTTTTTGAAAACAGATTTTTTTGAAAGAAGTGCCAAACATGGACTGCTTTGCCAGATACAGATTCGCCACCTAAATATTTTATTTTTGGAAATTTAGGAAACCCTGACTCATTGCCTAAGGCCACGTGTCCGTCATCACCAAAGTTGCCTCGGCTCGGGAACTTGGGTATGATTGGGGAAGGTCACTTCGTGAGTACCCCCGCTCGCCCGATCAAAGATCAGCATCCACTAACCATGATATCTAGTTTTGAAAATATTAGCCTAGATTTACTATGTGATGCGCACAGCATACAAGTATAGACTGGATCGCCTGAATTGGAACGAAACAACTCATGTTTGTTTTGAAAACGGTTTGCTACTCGCAAGTAGGCTAAAATGCGAATTTGCCATCCTCAGGTGGGCTTTAGAAAACGAGATGATTTGCCACTATCTAGTGGGCTTAAAACTTGCAATCAATGAATTGTTCCAATCCAAATAACCCAACCTTCACCCACAGGCATTCAGGCAGATATATCACATAAGCAGGTAGCCTCATGGTAAGCATGCTATCATGGCAGTCACTCACACATATGCAAGGATGCTAAAGCATAAATACTTACCGAGTACTCTAAGCCAAAACAGAAGCTATGTTAGAAATCCATGCATGATCCTAACTATACAGAAATGCCTAATGCAACTCATGCAAAAATGCAACTATAATAGGCTCGGCTATCCTAAAGATGGCATGTGAAATGCTACAACTATCAAGTATTCAACTCGGAATTGAAATACAATGCAGTTAGTATGATGCGTCGAGCCCGGTGCATGCAAGATAGATGAATGATGCAAACATGCAAGCATAAGTATGCTAATTGAAACATGCCCTAATCTAACCATCATAAGTTGGTAAATAAAAAGGAGAAAGACGTGGGGTTGGAAGACATACATCACACATACGCACACTTATTACACAATTATACCATCGCTCGGAGGGTCCGAATAAATAATACAAACCGCCTAATTAACTAACTCACGAGCTAATTAATTATTACAAAACCGAATTAATAACTAGCTACAACTAATTATTACACAACTACTAACTAACAAGTAAGCAGTAAATGAATGTCATTCCAGCTCTGTTTGGAGAAGAGGAAGGTATGCATGCTCGAGTTGCCTGGCGTGGAAATCCATTGCGATGTCCCGATTCGCCTTTGTTTGCAATTAATGCCGGAATGTTATGCAAGGCTTTAGAAAGCTGCTGATTTCTGATTTGCTGCAACAGAGAGCAAGAAATGGGCATGGCAAAGTATTTTCACATATGTATGCATGACTACTCTTCAGGGAGTGTAGTCCTCAATCCTCGTGCCACCAATCACGCATCTCGATGCATGATGGCCGAGGAGTCGATTTGCACGACTCCATGTGAAATGAATGCACATGAAAACATAACAAGACCTAGACTCCATTATGGTTAATCCGGAGTGTCGGCGACTGGGAATTGAGACACGTTTCGTCATTGGGAGTACAAACGTCCCTCGTTTCCCGTGCCTGGGCTAACTCCTATCCCAAACACAATGCAAATGAGATGGCATACACAATGCGACTAACATACAACCTAGCATACGCAATGCTATGAAATGGCATACACAATGCTCTAACATGCAGCCTAGCATACGCAATGCTATGGACCGAAATGGCATACATAATGCACGATGGACTTACACCAACATGAGTGGACCTCAGCCACACTCACATCAGTGGCCATTAGATGAAAATGAGACAACCGAAATGCGTGCACACATGCACGAATACCAAGGACCGAACCTAAGGCATCAAATGCCACACTACCAAAGCATGGCAAGGGATGAAAGATGGCATACAAACATGCAATTTCCAGCACTGAAATATGATGCGCAATGGTCCCGAATCATGGAAACATGGCACCCAATGCATGAAAGAGGCCCCGAAACTCAAAACTAGGCGAATGCATTGAACTATAATCATGCAAAGCAAGCATTATTTGATCATGAAGTACAAAAACAAAGCCAAGGCAGTCCCAAAATATGCACAATATTAGTTCAAAGCATGGCCAAAAAGTGCTAACATGAAGAGCTCAAACAACATGCAACCTAGGCTAGTAAGCATGGTTTACATGGCATGTATATGAAGCATAAGAGAGGTCACCAAACCAGCCAAAAATAGGAACATGATATGTCAAATAAACCCCAAATAACCACTGAAATGCATCCAATGTATGCAAAAATGAGGGGCTCCTTTGGAAGGCCATGCAAGGGGGTATTCTACACCTATATGATAGACAAACAAAAGGGAAAAACCACCTCTGGAAATGAGTTATGACAGCCCTAAAACCCACCAAATAGGCCCTGAAATCAGTCTAGGAAACATGCAAAGGAAGGTCCCTTTGAAAGGCCTTGAATGAGATTGCTCTACACATGCATCATAGACATAAAATATGGCAAAATGGGCTCTTGAAAGAGCTTAATCAGACCTTAAAACTCACAAAATGAGGCCTGAAACATGACTTCAAAGCATGCAAAAAAGAGTCCCTTTGAAAGGCCAACAATGCTAGTAAATAGAATGAGGGGTGAGAGGGTCACCCCTCTATGATTTTGAAGCTCAAAGATACATCTAAGCCACTGAAAATCCACTGGATTTCAGTGGCTAAAAGGCCAAATCAAGGTCAATGCAAATGCTCACATGCATAGCTCAAAACATGAAGAAATAAAGCATGAAAGCGGGGAGATGACCCCAAACAGAGAAGTGACCTTAAGTAAACATGTTTATAAGCTCAAAAGGAAACTTTTTCTAGTTTATGAAAAATCTCTAAAATGCTCACAAGTAGGACTAAGATATGATGCAAAATGGGCCTACAAAGAGGGATAAAGCATGCAAGGGTGTAGGAGGCCTCAAACAGAAAAGTGTCCTTATACAATATTCAAGAGGAGCTCAAAATATGACACTTTTCAGTTTATGACAAAGTCCAGAAATGCTTGCAAATAGGGCTAAGCTATCATACAAAATAAGGCAAGAAAATGGGAAATGGAGGCTTACCCTTGTAGCACAGCAAAGCAGCAGCTTCTGGACCAAGTTGGTGAACCTTCAACCCTTGAAAATCAGTCCCAAGATGCTAGAATGGATGATGGAGGTGTTGTACTAAGGGTTGGTGTGCAAATGGTGCAAGAAAACTAGGGTTTGGAGGCTCAAGTGTAAAGATATAGGGAGAGAGAGATGTCTAAGCCTTCAAATTTGTTGTAGAGAGAGAGAGAGACTTTTTAGAGTGAGAAGCTCCCAAGCTTCTCTAATAAGATTGTCCTTGAAAATGAGAGATATAACTCATATATAGCAATATACAAGAGTTGGCTCGAAAATATCTGATTATAGGACAGGTGGAGGTTGTGGAAGACAGCTAGAGGGAAAATATCTATCAATTCTGAGCTTTCTGGGCATAAGTGGTCGGCCGACCACCTTTTCTGGTCGGCCTGCTACTTTTTTTGGTCGGCCGACCACTTTTTCAGGAGGGGTGGTCGGCCAGTCACCTTTTCTAGTCGGCCAGCTAGTTTAGGAAAATTATGCTTTCCAGGTCCAACTTCAAATGGCCATAACTCCTTCATATGAACTCCTTTTCAGGTCATTCTTGTATCCAAATTGAAGCCCCGGAAGTTATCTTTCCAATGGAACCAGCCTTGCATCAAAATTCCTCCTGTGAAAAAAGTTATTCCTGTTTTGGTGAAGCCACGCAGTTTTAGTCCTACCCAGATTCATGCCGAACTTTCTTTTGACCACCTAAGTGGTCGGCCATCTGATTTTCTGGTCTGCCATGTGGCCACAT
The DNA here is from genome assembly GCA_030407325.1 of Camellia japonica. NCBI lineage: Eukaryota > Viridiplantae > Streptophyta > Magnoliopsida > Ericales > Theaceae > Camellia > Camellia japonica. The sequence goes on from JAPPVO010000007.1 coordinate 76,900,858, forward strand.
TGAAGCCCCAGAAGTTAGCTTTCCAATGGCGCCAACCTTGCATCAAAATTCCTCCTGTGCAAAGAGTTATGCCCGTTTCGGTGAAGCCGCGCAGTTTCGGTCCTACCCGGATTCATGCCGAACTTCTCCCAAACTAGTTTTCCTCTCTCTTTTTCTCTTTTCTTCAACTCCAAACCCCTAAACAAAGTGTTTTGAAATATTTTTCAAAGATTTCATCTTTCTTTCATTCATTTCTACTTTGTCCTCGCTCGGTTTACCGAAAAGCGCAACATTTGACAAAATGCGAGCCTCGGAACATCGTAAAAACTTTATTTCAAAAACGTTTTGAAAGAGAGGGTTTTAAGGTCTAAAATCTTTTGATCAAGATTGTTTTGGTCCAAAAAGGGGTATGAAGTTGAGATTTGACTCTCTCCTTGCCGAAGAAACTGAACCTTTCCCCTGCACACCTTTCTCCACCATTTAAACCATCAGTCGCGTCCAAGTCTTAAGGGCGGTCAAAAATGGGGTGTCTACAGATATTTATGTCATAATTAAAAATAAAATAATGAGTTATAATTAAGCACCACACAAAGTATAACTAAAGACTTTCGATCATAACCAAAATAATAATTATAATAAATCATAATCAATAATTATAATTAATATCATAAACAGTCATAATTAAGTAATAACTAATATTATAATAGGTTATAACTAAATATCACAAACGTCGAATTTTCTTATAATAGAATAGAAGATATATGTACTTTATGATTAGTACATATCAAGTGTGATTTCAAAGGCAAAAGTCCTCTCATACAGAGGTCTAAAACGTATTTAAACTATGCTCATATTTGTTGGAACAAATCCTTACATATGTTATGTGAAACATGTAATAATCATACTGAATATATAATCAAATTATATAAAAATATAAGTTGAAAACAATGTAATTTGTTTGGGTAAAACCAAATCAAAATACTCACAAAGCAATGGAAAACTTACAAACAGATTGCAAAAACCTGGAACAAAAAATAGTTTGATCGAGGCTTGTGTTGGATACAATTTTCTTAAAACGAATTTTGCCCCTCGCTCTGGTGCTCACAAGTTTGAATGGGCATCTATACCCCATGATACAACGATCGGAAACCTTGCAGAAGCAACACTTTAATCTGCAAGTCTGGTGAACGTTGTTGTGCATATACTATGTCTGTTAAACTCGACCTAACGTATAAGGTATAAATCCTAAAATTCCTCTCCAAATGAATGTCATGGGATGGTATTTATAGTAGTATTGGTGACTATTTTGAAAGGGTATGACTGTTCTAAAATGAGTTATACCTTTTTATCCGAATAGACACCATGAAGAGTCATACCCTTCCAACTTTAATGGAGTTAAATTTCCATTCATACTAAAATATCCAACAATCCCCCACATGAATGAAATTGACGACAATGCAAATGAAATGCAAACACTGATGAAGAGAGTACAAAATGGAAATATCCTGTATCAGGATAGATAACTTTTGGCTTTGAACCTTTCTTAGTGAAAGATTATCGGACGTAATAGCTAATCAGTGGATGCGATGCCATAAACTATTCAGCCGTTTGTGTAAGTCAAAACAATATAATTCACACAAAATATCTACGAACACAGTTAAGTTCTCATGGTTGTGTCTGTTTTAGCCTTGGGCATGTCCTAGTTTTCATGAGTGCTTTAGAGAATTTAGCCTTATCAATTCTTATAGAAACGACCCTTCACACACATATAGGCGATACTTATTTCCTGTCTCTTAAATACTCCATGTAGACACCCCATTTTTGACCGACCTTAAGACTCAGACGTCACCGATTGAGCGCTCGGTGATAGTGTATATTGTGCTCGTTCTGGGGTTTCAGAGTCTCGGCTGAGAGCCTTGCCTCCGGACTTCGGGACTCTTTTGTGCTTTGCCTCGGTTTGCGAACCAGGTCTTGTTTTCTCTGTTTTCTCTTCCTGAAGGGAGGGAGAGGTCTCGAAGACCATCTCTCAGTGGCCGTAGGCTACGTTTCGTGGTCGTAGGCCACTATTCTCGTTTGGAGACTAGTTTCTGATTTTTGGAGCCGTCGGCTGTGCGCCTCGGTTCGGGACCGCTTAACTACCTCTGTTTGCTCCGGTTTTTGGCACACACCTTGTTTCCTCTCCGTAAAGGGACACTGTGGCCCGGGAGACCACCTTCGTGGTCATACGCCACCTTCGGTGCTTAACAGCCTGTTTTCGGGGCCCCAGGCCGCGCGTTTTGGCCCCTAAACCCTCGTTTTGCATCGGTTAGGGTTCATTTTTGATATGGACCCTATTTTCGTTGTTTGGAAGGTGGTACTATAGTGGGAGACCAGAAATTCTTTTGGAGACCATTTTCTCTCTCCTCCAGCCAGTTTTCTTGACAGAAAGCTGGTTTTCCTTACTTTTGAGCCACAATTTTGGGTCTTCCATACTACCATTGTGTTGTATTCATCTGGGAGGCCACCAATATGGGTAGGCCGACCAATATTTCTTCTTGACCCTTTTGAACCTTGCTAGAAAGCTGGTTTTTCTCTCTCCTGGGTCACAATTTCTGGTCTCCCACCATACCACTGAGTTGTATTCATCTAGGAGGCCACCAATCTGGGGTGGCCGACCACTTTTCTTGCTTGGACCTTTTGACCCTTGGTCGGCCGACCAGGGGGAGTGGCCGGCCGACCACCTTACCTGGTCGGCCAGCCTTCTGCTTTTTGCTCTCTTTGAATGCAATCCAGCTGTGCCAGCTGGGAGGCATTTGGACCATCCTCCATACACGTGTATGGAGGATATTTGAAGCTTCTTAGAGAAGCTTTAGAGCCTCTCCTCTATAAAGGAGGGGCTGATCTTCCATTGCAAGGGTTCAACAATTTTGGTTAAGGCATATACACCTCTCTCTCTATATCTCTACACTTGAGCTCCAAAACCCCATAGTTCTTGCACCATTTGCACACCAACCCTTAGCACAACACCTCCACCATCCATCCAAGCATCTTGGAACTGATTTGCAGAGGTTGAAGGCTCACCATCTTGGTCCAGAAGTTGCTGGAGGTCTTCTCTACAAGGGTAAGTTATCATTTCCCCCATTTTTGTATTATTTTGCTTCATTCTTTAGCCTTATTTGAAAGCATTTTTGGGTTTCATCATAAACTGAAAAGTGTCTTCTTTTGAGCTCCTCTTGAAGTTTGATTAAGGATACTTTTCTGTTTGAGGTCATCTACCTCCTTGTATGCTCCATCCCTCTTTGTAGGCTTATTTTGCTTTCTATATTAGCATTGCTTGCAAGCATTTTCGAGATTTGTCATAAACTGAAAATAGTCTTATTTTGAGCTCCTCTTGAAGTTTGATTAAGGACACTTTTCTGTTTGAGGTCATCTACCTCCTCGTATGCTCCATCCCCCTTGTATGCTTGTTTGCATCTTGTTTTGAGCCTTGCATCTAGGCCTTTGTTTCATGCTTTGTTTGGCCTTCTAGCCACTGAAATCTAGTGGATTTTCAGTGGCTAGCATACTATTTTGAGAGCCAAAATCAGAGGGGGGTGACCCTCTCTCTCCTTGTTTTGTTTGTTGGTCCTTTTGGCCTTCCAAAGGGGCTCCTACTTGCATGTTGTGAAGTCTTGTTTCAAGCCATTATTTGTGAGTTTCAAGGTCTGCCTTGACTCTGTCCAGGGTCCTTTTGGCCATATTTTGTGTCTTTGATGCATGTGTAGAACAATCCCATTCAAGGCCTTTCAAAGGGGCCTTTATTTGCATGTTTCCTTGATCCATTTCAGGCTCTTTTTAGTGGGTTTTAGGACCCTCAGAACCTCTGTCTAGAGGTGGTTTTGCCATTGTGTGTGTCCATCATGCATGTGTAGAGTAAGCTCTCTTGTGGCCTTTCAAAGGAGCCCATCATTCTTGCATGCATTGACTGAGTTTCAGTGGTTATTTGGGCATATTTTGGCATGACATACTTCTATTTTTGGCTGGTTTGATGAGCCCTCATGTGCTTCACATACTTGTAGTGTAAATCATGGTTCACTAGCTTTCTTTGCATGCTTTGTTGACCCTTGATTTTAGCTCTTTTTGCCTTGCCTTAAATTGATATTGTGCTTATTTTGGACTGCCCTAGCTCTGTTTTGGGTCTCATGGTTGAATGATGTTGGTTTTGCATGCTTGTAGTTCAATACCCATGCTTAACTTTGAATTTTGAGGTTCATTCCATGCATATACTGAGGTGTGTTCATGTTTTGGGCTCATTATACATCATATTTCAGAGCTTGTTTAAATGCCATATTGCCATGTTTTGTACTCTTTAAATGCGTTTGAGAGTCGGGCTTGTATGCCTCATTTACCGACCATTGAATGAGCTCCATTTCGTTACATTCCGAGCCATCATTTTAGGCCATTTCCCCACTATTTCAGACCTGCCTAGGGTCTGTTTGGGGTTGGTTTTTCCATTGGTGTATTGCTTTGGGTATCTCTAGAGTAACGCACTTCACTAGTTTCGGTACCCGGGCCCCCTAGCTTGCATTGTGTGCCATACTTGCATGTTTCGGGACCATCTTTCATGCCATTTCAGAATTGTATCATGTCCCATTCTATGCCATGTTTCATCCTCTGCTATGCTTAGTTAGAGTTGCATGTTGTGCCTTAGGATCGGTCCATTGTATTCGTGCATGTCTGCATGTATTTCGGTTGTCTCATTTTCATCATATGGCCACTGATGTGAGTGTGGCTGAGGTCCACTCATGTTGGTGTAAGTCCATCGTGCATTGTGTATGCCATTTCAGTCCATAGCATTGCGTATGCTAGGTTGCATGTTAGAGCATTGTGTATGCCATGTTACATCACATGCATTGTGTATGCCATTTTAGTCCATAGCATTGCGTATGCTAGGTTACATGTTAGTCGCATTGTGTATGTCATCTCATTTGCATTGTGTTTGGGATAGGAGTTAGCCCAAACACAGGAAACGAGGAATGTTTCGTACCCGAAGTGACGGAACGTGCCTCAATTCCCAGTCGCCGACACTCCAGATTACCCATGATGGAGTCTAGGTCGTGTTGTGTTTTCATGTGCATTCATTTCACATTGAGCCGTGCAATTCGACTCCTCGGCCATCATGCATCGAGATGCTTGATTGGTGGCACGAGGATCGAGGTGTGCATACATAGGTGAAAATACTTTGCTATGCCCCTTTCTTGCTCTCTGTTGCAGCAAACCAGAAATCAGCAGCCTTCTAGAGCTTTGCACAACATTCCGGGATTAATTGCAAACAGAGGCAAATCGGGGCATCGCGAGGAATTTCCCGACGAGGCAGCTCGAGCATGTATGCATCTTTCATCATTCGGAACAAAGCTGAGGCGGTCCTTTTAGCTTGCATGCTAATTTACCTGCTTTCCTAGTTAATTTGTTAATTAATTAGGGTTTTGTAATATTTAATTATTTACTCAGGCTGTATTATTTATTCGGACCCTCCGAGCGAGGGCACAATTGTAATAAGTGTGCATGCGTGTGATGTATGTCTTCCAACCCCACGTCTTTCTCCCTTTTATTTACCAGCTTATGATGGTTAGATTAGGGCATGTTTCAATTAGCATACTTATGTTTGCATGTTTGCATTCATTCATCTGTCTTGCATGCACCAGACTCGGCGCATCATACTAACAGCATTGTATTTCAATTCCGAGTTGAATACTTGTTAGTTCTAGCATTTCACATGCCATCTTTAGAATAGCCGAGCCTATTGTAGTTGCATCCCTGCATGCGTTGCATTAGGCATTTCAGCATAGTTAGGATCATGCATGGATTTCTAACATAGCTTCTGTTTTGGCTTGGAGTACTCGGTAAGTGTTTATGCTTTAGCACCCTTGCATGCGTGTGAGTGACTGCCATGATAGCATGCTTACCATGAGGCTAAGTGCTTATGTGATATACCTGCCTGAATGCCTGTGGGTGAAGGTTGGATTATCTGAATTGGAATAATGCATTGATTGTGAGTTTTAAGCCCACTAGATAGTGGCAAATCACCATGTTTTCTAAGCCCACCTGAGGGTGGCAAATCCACATTTTAGCCCACTTGCGTGTAGCAAACCATTTTCAAAACAAACATGAGATGTTTCGTTCCAATTCAGGCGATCCAGTCTATACTTGTATGCTATGCACATCACATAGTAATTTCTAGGCTAATAACCGGAATAAGAACGCATAATGTTTTCAAAACTTGATATCATGGTTAGTAGAGGCCGATCTTTGATTGGGCGAGCAGGGGTGCTCACGAAGTGACCTTCCCCAATCGTACCCAAGTTCCCGAGCTGAGGCAACTTTGGTGATGACGGACACGTGGCCTTAGGCAACGAGTCAGGGTTTCCTAAATTTCCCCAAAATAAAATATTTAGGTGGCGACTCTGTATCTGGCAAAGCAGTCCATGTTTGGCACTTCTTTCTAAAGATCTGTTTTCCAAAACGATTTGCCAGATTTGGACTCTTTGATGATTCATCGGTCTTGCATTGCACTCTGTGAGATTAGATACAGGACCGTGACATTGAGTCTTGAACTGTAGTGAGCCCAAATGAACAAAACGGGATTTCCCTCCCGGGACGTTCGGGGACGTCTACACTCCACTTGAAAGATTCCCCTCTAGGCTTTTCAAGACATAAGTGATCATTAAAAGCATAGCTTATCCTAAGTCCCTTGCACACAACACATATTGCAGATATCACTCTTATTATAGGAATGGTTAGGAGATAGACTATGACTACCCTCAGGTGCATATCATCTTTGCATAATATTTTATTGAGAATATTTGCATAATAATGTATTTTGCTTTGTGTTTATCTATTCATTCATAGAATATCTGTTCGAATGCTTATTTCGAATCTAAAATTGAAAGTCTAAACAGATTCAGAAACTGCAATTGACTAATTCAATAGGCTAATTAGAACAGTTAGAATCATATGATGTTTGATTAAAATTTGATTTAGATCAAAATAATTAGAATAAACCAATTAGAATTGATTAGGAATAGTTAGACTTAAGTTAGATTAATTAGCCTAACCTAATCTAGCCTATATATATGTTCTAAGCTTAATTAAACTAATTTTCTTCATCAAAATTGGTTGAAAATTTGTAGAGAGAATTGAGAGCTCAAGTTTTATAAAGAGGGAGAGAAAGAATTGTAGAGATTGAAGGGGAATTGAAGAAATTAGACTTACAACTCTCAAATTCAAGCTCTAGGTATGAATTACAACCATAATTCTTGTAAATAATCCTCATAGATGTTGAGTTCATGATGTATATAGGATTAATAGCATGAAATTGAAAAGGAATGGTTAGAATCACTTAGAATTTAGTAAAAATGGGTTAAATTGGGACATGCATGCATATATCATCATTCTTAGGCTTGACTTTCTACCAAATCTTTATATGTATGAAGTTATACTTGTTATTTTGAAGAGTCTTCATAATTTCACACTCACCAGCTCATATAATCTTGTTTTGAAAGGAAAATAATTGAATTCATACATGCATGGTGAAGTCATGAAGTTTTTGAAAATTGAAAGAGATTTTGAAGCTATGGTTTGAAAATGATCATGTATCTAAGAGTTATAGAGTGTTTCTTCATGTTTTTACCAGCCATGCAAGCCTTTGGTATGAAACTTGTGCTTTGGAACTCAAAATTAAATTATGAAAAATCCAGAATTCAACCACTTCACTGGAGCAACGAATTCGTCGCTCAAGCGTACTTTGCATGCTTCTAGTATTTTTGCAGAACTTTGCAGTTGGCTCGAGCGATCAAGTATGTGCTCTAGCAAACTTAACTTTGCATTACACTTGGCTCGAGCGACCGAGTTATGGCTTGAGCCCACTTTAGCACCATCTAGTACTTTGTAGAACATGTAGTCCACTTGAGCGGTCTATAGTGCGCTCGAGTGAACACTTTTTTTTCAGCCACTTTTGAAAAACACATCTTCATGTTCTTTTAGGCACCTTTGGGCATTGTTTAGACATCCTTAATGATGGAATAAGTTAGAAACACACGTAAAAGAATCGAATTAAGATACAATACTTATTTAGTACATGTATTTCAATGTATATTTTTGTTACGTATTCTATGTAGGTGGTCACCCAAAGCATAGTTTAGACCTGACCCAATTAATATTTTGGAATCAAGGTTTATGGTTTCGTATTGTTGTTCATATCTTACGTCTCTCATATTTCCTTGAGTTTGGCTATTGGGTTGTATTGGTTGTGTTTGGAACAGGTTGGTAGCTTGGTTTTCAAACTTTTGTTGTCCAGAATTTTTCTCCTCCGCTCGAGCGTCACTTCTTACGCTCGAGCGGGCTTTGTGAACTCTTAGTACTTTTGTAGGTCTGCAAAACTACTGAAAGAGTGTATTTTGCGTTCGAACGATCTTAGCTCGAGAGGCATTTCTTGCGTTTGAGTGTTGGCCTGCTGTCTGCAAAACTACTAGAAGTGTGTAATCTGCGCTCAAGCGTCACTTTTTGCGCTCGAGCGGAACAACTTGTTGTGTCTGGACGCTCGAGCGTCACTTATTGCGCCCGAGTGGACTGTGCTTATATCAGTTCATGATCAGGCCATTTCGCTTCACTTTTCCATCTCTTTCTCTCTCTAAAACATTTCAAAACCCTAGATCTTGAGCTTCTCTCTCTCAAACTCCCCCCTCTCTCTCTTTCTCTCTCTCTCTCTACATTTTCACCTAGAATTAGTGGTTTCTCCACCCTACTTCTTTTGTTAAAAGGTAGAGCTCACCTAGAGCTTCGTTTTCATCCGATTAAAGTCGAGTTTCGGCGTTGTTGAAGTTCCTTCACTCTTTCAATCATTTTCTAGCTTTGAGGTAAGGATTCTCTACACCTTCTTATGATTTTTAACTTAGCTATTTATTTTTCATAAATAATATTGTGATTTGGAGGATTTTGAACAAACCTAAGGCTTTAGTTTTAAATTCAAAAGAGGGATTTTTAAATGGTTGTATGGAAAATGGTTGGGGAAGTATAAATGAGATTGAGTTCTGAGAAAATTGTTGATTTTGGTACTTTGAATGGACTTTGGAGAAAAATGGGTTTTTGCCCTAAACGTCTCAATATTTATTTTATATAAATAAATGAAATTAATGATTGAGAATGTGAAATTGGATGGATATTGATATGGATTGTGGAGTTGAATATGTATTATTGCTCACATCTCGAATTTTGGAAAGTTTATATGTATTGAAGATTTTATATCTGTTTAGAAATAAATATTTTGGGATATTGGTGAAGGATAGCAATGATTGTTGTAAAAATTGCATGAGGATTAGGTAAATTGAAACTAATTTCTTATCCATGTGCATTGAACATTGTTGCCCATATAATACATTGCAAATATATATGATTTTGATAAAAGGGGTGAATGTCGGAAAGAGGTATGTATTACCAAATTAAGTTAGCCTGTGTGTTCATGGTGAAAGTCCTGAAAAATGCATGTATACATGGGTGCCGGTTCTTGCGGACGAAATATCCTTAAAATGGCAATAGTAGCACTTGTATAGGCTACGTTTACATGGGTGCCGTTTGACAGTTTCCCGCGGACGAAATATTCGTGAAAGGTTGTATCAATTGAGAATCCCCCTTGTTTTCTATTGTAAAGAATACAAATTGAGAATCGTGATATAAATTGAGCATGGCATGATTTTGAGAAAGAAATACAAACCGTTTTGTCATGAGTATTGCATATGCATTTTATCCTTATATCTTTGTTAAGATTTATACATTGTGTTAGATTATCTCTACTGGCCTTTGGCTTACCCTATGTGGAAAAAACATTTCAGGTGCTGATGATATGCCTCCGCCAAGGCACTAGCTCGGGAGGATCTAGAGCAAGAGCTTATTTTGTCGTGTTTGTTTTGTATAGCCAAGGGCTTTAAATGTATTAGACTTAAAGTTCACTTTTGTTATAACCAAGCCTCGTCTTGGAAATATGTAAGCCCTCAAGGCATTTATATCTGTTTATCTTCCTTCCTTTTTTTAACTTGCAACATATGCTATAGATTCAAGACTAGGCTTTATGAATGTATGATGTATATGTTTCTCTTTTGTATATCATCTTGGAGTTAATGGAAGATACCATTATTGTTGTTGTCATATATTGAATATTGTAGATGGATTATTGTAATTATTTTGGGGTGTTACACCAGCCCACTGTGAATAGTATCTTAATAAAGATATGTTGGGAAGTATTTCAATTCATTATTTCGAAATGTTATTTTATATGAATGAATGAATATCCATTTTTGTAAAGTATTTGTGACATTTCTTAGCGAGGCCCTTGCTTGGGGGAAACAATACCATCGCCCTTTGTTATTCGAATTACAAAGATCTCTGATAGATGACCCTCGTGGTCCCTTTACTAAACCTTGGTGGTCCCTTTATATAGACCCTCGTGGTCCCTTTGCTTGACCTTATGGTCCCTTTGATTGGGCCTTTGGGTCCCTTTGTTACGCTAATAGATGTATCACATATGACATTTGTTTATTGGGTTTGATACGATACATGTTCGATTTGATTTTGTTATTCGATATATGAAAATACAAAGCACGATTTGTAATGTTTGGGATTTCATTCATTTAACCCTTTATTCTAATATTACTCATTGGGTTTTAACTCACCCCTCTCCCTTATATTTATGTAGGTGAGTAGGTAGAACGCCAAGTTTAGAGATGCCTCGGGAGTCCACCCTCTTATGAAGCTGTTTTTGATGGGGTGTGCTTGGACTCAAGTGGTGCCAAGCTTTGTCTACCGTTTTTCTTTTGTTTGGTTTTATTTTGTTATTTGGAGTTTTTGTTGAAGTTTGTGGTTGTGTACCTATATATAAAGAGTGAAGTTTTAAATATTTATGAAATTTGCCATGTATGCACCGCTCAATGGATTTATCTTTATTTTAATATTGTTTCCGCTAAGCCCTGTTATTAATTATCGATTGATTGTTTGTTTTTGAGGTCGGGTAATATGGGATTACTGGTCGGTCATGGTCTAAATTTCTAGGGACATGTTTGTGTCATGATAGAGTAGTATCAGAGCATGAGTTATTATCTCATTCAGTTGTCCATTTGAGCAATAGGTGTCTAGAAAAGACTTAAGGATTGCATACATATACATTTAAATGACCTTTGTAATTGTATATGTGAAAATGTGTGCATACATTTGTATTTGTCATAATACAAGGTTCATATAGATAATGGTAAGAACAAGAGCGGATGAACTGGAGGAGTCTTCTTCCTCATGAGTGGACATGATGGAAATGATGATACATGATATGGCTGAAACTCTTAGACAACAACAATGGCAATAACAACAACCACCACCCCCATATCCAATGCTCGTACCACCACCGTTGCCTAATCACCAAGCTAATGACCGAACAATCGCCCTTACCAAAGAGTTCAAAAAGATGAAGCCACCCTTGTTCTATAGGAGGAATAGACCCACTAAAGGCTAAAGCTTGGGTCTTGGAAATCGAGAAGTTATTTGAAGTGTTTCCATGTACAGAAGTACAAAAAATCCTATTGGCTGTATTCAGTCTAGGGGAGGAGGCAAGAAGATAGTGGATGTTGATCCATGATGATAATATAGAGATGGGTTGGACTCGATTCGTAGAAATCTTTTATGAGAAGTATTTTCCACAGTGTATCCGGGATAGAAAAATATCCGAGTTTGAGAGATTGAAGCAAGGAAACAAGACTGTGGCAGAATGTGAAGCCCAATTTATAGAGTTGGCCCGTTTTGCACCACATATGATTGACACAGATTACAAGAAAGCTAGAAAATTTGAGGGAGGTCTTCATGACTCAATTTTAGAGAGGATTAATGTACTAAAGCTACCAAACTATGTTGATGTTCTAGATAGAGCATTGATGTCAGAAGCAAACATGGCCGCTCATAACAGGAATTTTGAATGGAGGGGTAAGAGACAGAATTTGAATATGAACAAAGGGGCAACATCAATAATGAATAAGAAGGAAAAATAGGGAAATTCTAGCAACTCAAATCAAAGTGGTAACTCAGTGCCTATTTTCCCAGATTGTGGGAAGAATCATCGAGGAATCTGTTACCGAACTACTGGGGCTTGTTTTCATTGTGAAAAGGTAGGTCATATGGTGAGGGATTGTTCGTAACCACAACAAGGTGGTAATCGAGGTGCTACAAGTTCAATCGAATCAGTCCCAACGACAAGATCAAATGCAACACCTACGACAATAAGAAATGATTTAAGGCAAGGGAGAGTCTTCACACTTGTTCTAGGGGATACCCAAAACACAGAGGCTATGGTGTTAGGTACACTTTTTGTTTGTGGACAAAATGCTTATGTACTAATCGACTCAGGTTCCAATCACTCATTGATTTCTATGATATTTGCTCATAAATTGAATACACCATTGGAAACCTTGAGATATATATTGTGCATGTGTCATCACCATCAGGGGGGATCTATGTTATGTTCATCTGTTTACCATGCATGCAAAATTTTGCTTGGAAATACTATCTTGTATGTTAATTTATTGCCTTTGGACATGACTCATTTTGATATTATTTTGAGTATGGATTGGTTATCTAAATACTATGCAACTATTGATTGTGCTTCTAAACAAGTAATATTCTGACCCCTGGGTCAAGATGAATTTTATTTTGAAGGGAAATGTGTAGTGCCCCATCGTACTTAATCTCTGCAGTAAAGGCTCGTAAGTTGATTAACAAAGGATGTCAAGAGTACTTATGTAGTGTGTTGAGTGTCCAGACTACAAATGCTAACTTTGATAATATTCTAGTAGTGAAAGATTTTCCTGATGTATTTCGAAAAGAGTTGCCGAGACACTTGATTGATCGAGAGATTGAGTTTGTAATTGATGTTGTACCGGGTACTCAATCAATATCTAAGACTCCATATCTCATGTTAACCATTGAAATGAAAGAATTGAAAGTTCAGTTGCAGGAGTTGCTTGATAAAGGGTTCATTCGGCTAAATACATCACCATAGGGCGCACCTGTATTATTTGTGAAAAAGAAGGATGACACACTTTGCCTATGCATTGACTACTGAGAATTGAACAAGGTAACCATTAAGAATAAATATCCTTTGCCTCAAATTAATGATTTGTTTGATCAGTTACAGGGGGCCCAAGTGTTTTCAAAGATTGACTTGAGATTGGGATACAATCGGTTGAAGGTTAAAGCCGAGAACATTACGAAAACTGTTTTTCGAACTAGGTATAGACATTATGAATTTTTAGTCATGCCTTTTGGAGTTACCAATGCACCTGCAACTTGCATGAATTTGATGAATCAGATCTTTAAACCAGTTTTAGATGAATTTGTTATTGTATTCATTGATGATATCTTAGTATATTCAAGAAGTAGAGATGACCATGAACAACATTTGAGACTAATCTTTCGGACACTTAGGGAGAAACAATTGTATGGGAAAATTTCGAAATGTGAATTTTGGTTGAATGAAATTACATTTTTGGGGCATGTTATTAACAGAGACGGTATATCCATAGATCCACAGAAAGTTGAAACAATTGTGAATTGGCCTATCTTGACTAACGTAATAGAGGTTCGAAGTTTTATGGGATTGGTAGGGTATTATCAGAGGTTTGTCAAAGACATTTCAAAGATTGTTGTACCGTTGACTCAATTAACCCAAAATAGAGAACCGTTCGAGTGGACAAACCAAAGAGAATCTGCATTTCAAGAGTTGAAGACAAGACTAACCACAGCTCCAATCCTCACTTTACCATAAATTACCCAGTGGTTTGTGATTTTTAGTGATGCATCTTACAAAGGTTTGGGTTGTGTCTTAATGCAAAATGACAATGTAATAGTTTATGCATCCCGACAATTGAAACCATATGAGAAGAACTAACCAACACAAGATTTGGAACTCGCTGTTGTTATGTTTGCATTGAAAATTTGACGCCACTACCTTTTCGGAACTAAATGTGAAGTGTATACGGATCACAAAAGCTTAAAGTACTTCTTTCCACAGAAAGAATTGAACATGCGACAAAGGAGATGGCTTGAGCTGATTAAAGACTAGATTTACAAATTCAATATCATTCGAGTAAGGCAAACACTGTAGTTGACACTCTTAGCCGAAAGAATGTGGGGACCTTAGCATGTTTGCTTACAGACCGAAGGGAACTTTTGCAAGACTTGGGTAAGCTTGAAATAGAAATTGTGTATCATGGCAAGACAATGTATTGGCCGCAATGTTCGCACAACCAACAATCATTGAAGAAATCAAGCAAAAGTAAAGAGAAGATGAGTTTTTCAAGAAAGTGCGTGATGAGTTTGAGACCAAGCCCAGGCTGGGGTTCATAAATGATGATCAAGTATTGAAATTTCAGGGAAGGCTTTGTGTTCCTAATGATACGGATATGAAAAGAAGAATTTTGGAGGAAGCACAAATCAATTTTTTCTATGTATCTCGGAAATACCAAGATGTACCAAGACTTGAAATAAGTGTATTTATGGCCAAACATGAAGAGAGAGAGAGAGAGAGAGAGATTACTGATTTCAATTCCAACTGCCTCCAGTGCCAACAAGTTAAGGCAGAACACCAGAAACTGGCAGGCTTACTTCAATCCCTTCCTATTCTGAAATGGAAATACATAACCATGGACTTCATCATTGGTCTACCTCATACATCTATAGGTATGAATGTGATTTGGGTTATTGTAGCTAGAATGACAAAGTCTGCTCACTTTCTTACTGTGAAAACTTCATTCAATGCTTATAGACTTGTTACTATCTATATTGATGAAATCATCTGATTACATGGAGTTCCAGTATTTATTGTTTCGGATAGGGATCCTAAATTTGTTTCTAGATTTTGGCAAAGTCTTCATAATGCAATGGGAATGGAGTTGAGATTCAGCATTGCCTTTCATCCGCAAACTGACGAGCAAACCGAGAGAACTATCCAAACTTTAGAATATATGCTTTGTATGTGTGTCCTAGAATTCCAAGGCAGTTGGGAAACTTATTTACTATTGGTTGGGTTCGCATACAACAACAGTTTCCAAGCTAGTATCGGCATGGCACTATATGAGGCATTATATGGTAGGAAATGTAGGTCTCCGATTTGCTGGACAGAAGTTGGGGATAGAGCTTTGTATGGATCAAAACTTGTGCATGTAACAACTAAAAAGATAAAGAGTATTCAACAACGACTTAAGACTGCCTAGAGCCAACGGAAAAGTTATGTGAATCAGAGAAGAATAGATTTAGAACATGAGGCAGGTGATCATGTATTCATCAGAGTAACAGCAATGAAAGGGCAAATGAGGTTTGGTAGGAAAGGGAAATTGGCTCTTTGCTACATCGGACCATTTCAGATTGTAGAGAGACTTGGCCCCATTGCTTACCAGATAGCCTTACCACTGGGAATGGAACAAATGCATAATGTATTTCACGTGTCAATGCTTAGGGGTTATCTTCAAGATTCATTTCATGTCATAGATTACCATCGAATAGCTTTAGACAATGATATGAAATACGAAGAATGACCAGTACAAATTATTAATCGACAAGTGAAGCAATTAAGGAATAGGTCAATTCTTATGGTGAAGGTGGAATGGAGAGAACATTATGGGAAGAAGGCTACTTGAGAGAAAGATGATGAGATGCGACAACAGTGTCTGTATCTATTTTCAAATGAAGGCAACTTAAGTTTAGAGGACCAAACTTTATAAGGGGGAGAGATTGTGACGACCCCAACGTGCATATCATTTTTGTATAATATTTTATTGAGAATATTTGCATAATTATGTGTTTTGTTTCGTGTTTTTTTGTTCATTCATGGAATATCTGTTTGAATGCTTACTTCGAGTCTGAAATTGAAAGCCCAAATGGATTCAGAAATCGTAATTGACTAGTTTAATAGGCTTAGAATATTTGGAATCATATGGTAAGTTTGATTAAAATAATTAGAATAAACCAATTAGAATTGATTAGGATTAGTTAGACTTAAGTTAGATTAATTGGCTTAACCTAATCTAGCCTATATATATGTTCTAAGCTTAATTAAACTAATTTTATTTATCAAAATTGGTTGAAAATTTGTAGAGAGAATTGAGAGCTCAAGTTTTAGAGAGAGGGAGAGAAAGAATTGTAGAGATTGAAGGGGAATTGAAGAAATTAGACTTACAACTCTCAAATTTAAGCTTTAGGTATGAATTACAACCATAATTCTCGTAGATAATCCTCACAGATGTTGAGTTCATGATGTATGTACCATTAATAGCATGAAATTGAAAAGGAATGGTTAGAATGACTTTGAATTTAGTAAAAATGGGTTAAATTGGGACATGCATGCATATATCATCATTCTTAGGCTTGACTTTCTACCAAATCGTTATATGCATGAAGTTATACTTGTTATTTTGAAGAGTCTTCATAATTTCACACTCACCATCTCATATGATCTTGTTTTGAAAGGAAAAGAATTGAATTCATACATGCATAGTAAAGTCATGAAGTTTTTGAAAATTGAAAGAGATTTTGAAGCTATGGTTTGAAAATGATCATGTATCTAAGAGTTATAGAGTGTTTCTTCATGTTTTTACCAGCCATGCAAGCCTTTGGTATGAAACTTGAGCTTTGGAACTCAAAATTGAATTCTGGAAAACCTAGAATTCGACCACTTCGCTTGAGTAATGAATCCATTGCTTGAGTGCACTTTGGATACTTATAGTATTTTCGCAGAACTTTACAGTTGGCTCGAGCGACCAAGTATGAGCTCGAGCGAACTCAACTTTGCATTACACTTTGCTTGAGCGACCGAGTTATGGCTCGAGCCCACTTTAACACCATCCAATACTTTTGCAGACCATGTGGTCTGCTCGAGTGACCTATAGTGCACTTGCGCGAACACTCTGTTTTCAGTCAGTTTTGAAAAATACTCTCATGTGCATATATACATTCTCATGTTCTTTTAGGCAACTTTGGGCATTGTTTAGACATCCTTAATGACGGAATAAGTTAGAAACACACGTAAAAGAATCGAATTAAGATACAATATTTATTTAGTACATGTATTTTAATGTGTATCTTTGTTATGTGTTCTATGTATGTGGTCACCCGAAGCATAATACCTGTACCAGCCTACTGTGAGTAGTGGAAGAGGGAGGTAAGGCCTAGGGGGGTTCATGTGCCCCCCCGGATTTTGGAATTTTTTTTTTTAATTTTACAAACATAAAGAAAATATTTTAAATAAAAAGAATTACAAAAAATATTATTAGAGTGAAATGTCAATGACATTTTAAAAATTATGAGAACAAAAATGGTTGTTTTAATTGAAAATGAAGAGACTACTATAAACCATATTATCTATGAAATTTTTTGAATGTAACGGTGATGTCATTATTATTGACATACAAGTATAAATAATCTCATTATAAAGATATGAAATTTATTGGATTGTTAGTTACATTTGACATGTGAGGTTCACTCTCTATGTGTTTATGTACTATTAGTTGGTGATATAACATATCAATGATGGCGTGGTATTATTATTATATTGAATTTTTAATCAAATTTTGTATAAATTTTTTTTTTATCGTTATACAATTTATTTTAAGACTTATATCCATATTTTTTTTGTATTGTCCATGATACACTAGTTACAAATAACATTATTTTTCTGATGTTTCTCGAAATCAATCGCAAAAACTTGCGTGAAACATTTTTGGAAATTTTTTTGATATTGTAATTAATAAGTGCCCCCTCTAATTTAATTTCCTAGCTCCGCTACTGATTGTGAGTAGTATCTTAATAAAGATATGTTGGAAAGTATTTCAATTCATTACTTGAATGTTATTTCGAAATTCTATTTTATATGCATGAATGAATGAATATCCATTTTTGTAAAGTATTTGTGACATTCTTAGTGAGGCCCTCGCTTGGGGGAAATAATACCATGACCCTTTGTTATTCAAATTACAAAGATCTCTGATAGATGTCTCTTATGGTCCTTTTGCTAAACCTTTGTGGTTCCTTTGTATGGACCTTCAGATCTTGGAATTTCCAGTCAGCTAGGTTGGGTTGCCATTTTGAAAACTCGAAATTAATAGGTTTTAATTACATTCCACTTGATGAACTTTCCCTAATTTTCTCTCTAATCAAACCTTTTGTTAGCGGCCGTTATTTTTTTGTTTAACCTTCACCTTTATATATTATTGAGTAGTTAGTGGATCCACTATATTGCTCTCAAACAATACTCACAACTGGGAGCAGATGTCTTACGATATTAAGTCTTTAAATAAGTTGAGACTTACCGTTACTCTATGTCACTTTTATATCTAAAATCAATTAATAGACATAGAGATGTTCCCTAGGAGTTAACAAAGTCATTTTTGTTTCTCCTTCAACTTTGTCTTAGATAAAGAATTGAGAACCATTACTTTAGTAAAATCCTCTAAGCACACCTACATTTTAAGTACTTTAAGAAAAATTAATTTATTTGTTAGGATATTACCACAAAAAATTATCAATACACCCCCACAATTCTGATATAAATCAGAATATGACATCCATCACTTGTTGACTATGGAGTGGTTGAATAACAAAATTCTAAATCAAATTTATTAAATAGAAAATTTAGAATAATTATAACCACACAAGTCAGAATTAATGATTAAACAAAATCATATCCTTATAAAGAGTTTTCCCAATAACCCCAATAACCAAACAATTCAAAAATCTCATTTGATTGTATAAATCTTTGAAACGCATTCAAGGAATAGCTTGTACCTCTAAATTAAAAAATTAATTCTCGAATTTGAGTACTTCTTGTTTGAGTTTCTATGGATAACTTGTCATTAATCATGATTAGCAGACGACTCTGCTTTTCTGTCCTACATTTGTGGTAATACAAAAATTAGCACAAAAAACATAATTCATCTTCGAACAAGTGCCACTATCCCAACTATCAACTTATATTCATGACAAGTGTGTATATGATGCATGACATACATTTTATATCATTCCATAACTTTGGAATACAGTAATAAACCTCCACGAAGAGTAACTACTCCTTTTTAAGTTATAGGTTTATATTAAACAAAATAAGCACTATTTATACTGTCAAAACCGTTGGAAACCTATCATAACATATAAAAATAATTGTAACAACACAAGTTGCAATCTCAATCTAATTTGTCTAAAATACTATTAGATTTTATGGCTTACTTTGCAGTACAACCAATTAAGCCATAACACTTTTGTCAAATACTATTTATTTCACCATGCATTATTCCACACTGTTTACTACAACCTGTATTCCGATTTTAACATGGAATATAAAATATCACTGTTTGAATCATTATATTTAAATTTTTCAGTGACGCTATTATCACTTTATATATAAATAACTTTTAAATAATAATCAACACAAAATATTCTTCAATCTATTTCCAATTAAATGGAACAACACCACTATTTAAACCATCATATTTAAATTTCTCTAATGTTAATGATTACTTTGATATTGCAAGAATAATACTACCACAATCAAACGAAAAGTTATTTACACATAAAATATGCTTTTACACGTAATACTCCAAAAGTGATCCATTGGTGATGTCATCATCACAATCACAATCACAAATTAATTAAAAATTTCACAAACTTTAATAAAATATTAATTAAATCCCAAACATAGCATTGGAAATAAACCAATCAAAAAATAACATATATCACACGTTTTTTTCCATAAAAAATTTCATGGCAACATATAATGCCAATAATATTAAAATTAACACGCTCATGTAAATGACATCAATAATATGTCAATATGTCTGTTTATCATTTCTAATGACATAAAATTATTTTTTTAAAGAACAACAACAAGAGTTGACATCTATACATGCATATGATAGGAATCATACAAAAGAATAAGTCGTATGAATAAATTAACATATATAAATTTATCATGCACCAAACCACAAATTGAGATAAAAAGATTCTCAAACCATAAATTGAATTATTAATTGAATCAATACACATGTGTACGGGAAAGAAATAAACCTTCTCATATAATCCTGTTGATCAAGTCTGCGCTCCTCCGTGCGTCGTCGCTTTATTCCCTGAAAACACAAACGTGAGCTAGCCAGCGGGTGTGTGCTGGAAACCTTTTCGATGCCTAAGTCAGAAAAATAAACAAGTAGACAAAAGCTCTGTGTATTCGGAAATCAAAGTTCAGTTACCTCTCCATAAGTGATGTTTGTGAGCTTTTATAGGTTTCGTGTGGCACAATCCAAGTAGGACTCTTACTCCTCCATGTAGAGTCCTCCTAGGATTCACACTCCTGAAAGATAATGCTTATCTTTCAACACCCCCTCACTGCTTAAACCAAGTGAGATGGTTTTACCATGGCCGGATTACCATCCGACCGAAATAACACTGCTATGCTAGACTAGCTGGAATGACCGATCTAACTGTTAGTTCGGCTCTTCCTCGCCTTTCTCCTACCTCGGCTTCACATGCCAAGATCGAGCTATCCATAGAAGAGTTAAGCCGAACTAACCCAAAACCAAGTCTTGAAGAGGGCTCAGCATAGCTCGGTTCCATATGTCATGACCGGGTTAACTCTGGCGACTGACACATCTGCAGTACTCTTCTAGACCGGACTAAAAATAAGGCCTTCTGTGACCGGACTAATTATTAAGCCTCCCTCGGACCGGTCTAACTTCCGGGCTTTGGGATCGGACTAACTCCAAAGGCCCCTTCACATCTATCTTTCTTATTTTGGCCCATTAACAGCTCTTTGCCCAGCTCAGCCCAATTTAACCATATAAATTATCTTCTCAATTGCCCCTTAATTCCATCTGCATAGCATGACAGGGATTACTTGTCTATCAGCCGAGCTAACATCCGAGCTAAAACTTTCAAGCCTTTCCAGCCGAGCTAACTTAAGCCGTGCTGTACCTGTCCGGTCAAAACGTCCCTTCAATCACAGCAATTGAATCGCTTCTCCTTCCCATGACACGTGGCATGCTCTGATTGGCTGAAGGCAGCTGTCCCGCCGCCTTCGTACCTCGCGTTTTTTGAACAGTTCCCGCCTTTGGTCCCTTTACCAAAACCAAAACCTTTCATTTTTGAATCTCTCTCACATTACTCATCTCATTCCTCTCTCTTGCAAGCCTCTGAAACTCCTATTCTCAGCACTGTGAAGCTTGTGTCCTTTTGTTGCTGCCGTTGCTTCTATTTTCTTGCCTCTTTGATCTTTATCAGGTAAGCATCATAGATCTGTTCTTATTTTCCTTGTTTTCGCATTCGTTTGATCCACAGCTCTAGGTTTGTGTTTTTGTGAAACACTTTCTTTCTATTTGCTTTGCCTTGTACATACATTTTTGAAAAAACTTAGCAATAGAATTTTTGAATATACATAATATCCTGTAGAACACTGTATTTGATCCAAAATCATGATGCAACTGAACTAGGATACTGTTTGTGTTAGGTGTAAGTCTAGCCAGTTCATAACCGAACTAGCACTTTATGTTTATACCAGTAGTTTCAATAAGTCAAACCATTTTTTGATTTTCCTTAGTCGAGATAACAAACTGAACTGAGTCTGCAATTAGTGTACTGAGAAACCATAATCCCGACCGAGCTATGTCTTCGGGGCTAAACCAGCATTCTTAGTTTTAGATCAGACTAAGAAAGCTGCCCTAGAAGCTCAACCGGTCTAACAAAACCTCTTGCTCTAACTGAGCTATCGAACACCTTGCTTAAACAGGGATAACAAAGCCCTTTGTACAAACCGAGCTATCGAAGCCTTTGCTTAAACCGAGCTAAGACGTGATATATTTTTTTACTCTTTTAGCACGGTCCAACGGTCTGTGCTTAACACCTCTGTTCTCCTTTTTTCACTTTTGCAGACTTAGGTTTCCCAGGCACTCCTTTGAGCGCTCAACCGAGCTACTCAGCACAAATCTTCGACCGATATAACACTTGGCTTTAATTTATTCATAACTTAAAACATAAATGGGAAAGTATAGATTCTTAGTAGAGACACCTGGTGGTTTGACCGAATTCCGAAGGGGGTATAACATTCCTGACGACGTCCATCTCACCTTAGTCGAACAAGATACCATACCATGGGGAAACCCAGGCTTTGTACCCTTCACCCTTCTGTCCATAGTAGAAACCGGACTAAGATTCCCTGTTCAACCCTTGCTCTGTGAATTTCTTAGGCAAACCAAAATATGCCCAACCTAGCTTTCCACAAACTCATACCGTACAATAAATGGTATAGCTGAACTAAACCGCCGAGTTGGCATTAACCTCGGCCTAGCCGAGATCTTCTATCAGTACTCCATAGGCTCAAAAGAAGATGGTTGGGTCTATTACCTAAGAATACGCCGCCGCCGTCGAGAGAAAATAATAAAAGACACCCCGGACAAAGACTTGAATGATGACGACTTCTTTTGGGTATCTGGGAATTTTGAAGATCACCAAGCCCAGATCCCTGGTAGTAGTATAAATTGGAAAAAAGGAATCCCTGGTATACTTACTTCGGTTTCATTGACTGCTCCTCTTTTATTTCGGTTTCCTATTTCTAAACCGAACTAACAGTTGTCATCTTTATGCAGATTCAGCCCACCTTAAGTCATTATACAGTTACCCCAACCTAGACACACTTCGCGCCGCACTACGATACCCTGAAAGAAGTTGGGCCAAGCTTCTGAATTTTGAGCCGACATACCGATATAGCAGCCGACGCAAAGCCAGAGTAACCGACTTTTTGCTAGAGGACGCCCTTGAACCGGATCCAACCTTGCCACAAATTAACCTCGTCCGTACTACTGAAGAAGAAGAAATGGCGAAGAGGAATAGAGTAAGGGCCCTCTTAACTGAAACAAACCGAGCCGAGGTACCACCACCGAACCAAACCCAAGAAACAGTGGTGGCCCTTCCAACTCAACAACCTTCTTCATCACGCCTAAGCAAGCGCGCCCGGACTACCCCAACCGAGAAGCGTCTTGTCGATGAAGATGAAACAATTTTGCCACCAAGTCCTCCACCGAGCCCTCAGCCGGAGCGCTCCGACCGGGCTAGCTCCTCCAAATGGGCACCCAAACTCACTTTCTAAAACCGAGATATTCAGGACACTAACTCAGTTGTCGCTGAAAAAGATCATATGATGGCTTTCCACCTTGCCAAGAGTGTGTGCCTCCCAGCCGATATGGAGCACCACAAGAATCTGACCGAGCTAAAGGCCATCCGCTCGGCCACAAAGTCCATGGTGCTTGTAAGTAGTTTCCTCTGTTTAGTCTTTCTAATTTGCACAACTCTTATTTCGGTTTGTTCATAAGTCTTTCCATTCTTTTGCAGGCCATGCAGAAGAGTCACATTGCTCATAAGCGTGTGCTTGAACTGCGCAAGACTACAAGGCAAGCCCTGGCCGAAGTTGAAGAAAAAACCACCGAGCTGAAACGCTCCCATCAGAAGACGGCCGAGCTAGAGGCCGAGGTAACTCGTCTAACCGGACTAGTTATCTCGGCTAATGCTGATAAACAGAGAGCCCTGACCGTGATGAAAGACAAATACTTGCGTGAGCTTGCCAAACTTGAAGGCAAGAAGAACTCTGAGATTGCCGAGCTGAAAAAGAAGGCTGATGACGCCGAGCTGAAAGGTTTTAAGGAAGGCGAAGCAGCTTACATCCAGCAGTGTGAAGCAGCGAAGGACCTATTCTTTAAGTGTGGTTGGAGGGGGGCCGTGACGCAGCTCGGTCACGGTCCTGAAACTGAGGTCTTCGATCCTCCTCCATACTTTATTCCGAGCTCACTAGCTGAGTATGCTGCGACCCTTCAGAAACAATTCCTTGAAGAGTCTGATGATGATGAAGAAAACGAGCCAACTGATACCCCGGTCGTCAATGATCCAGCTAATCAATCAGCTCGATTGGAGCCAACGGTTGAAGACCTGACTGATGAGCTGCCGACTGATACCGTGCTTCCAGTAGACACCGATCTCCCAACCGAGACCGTACTACCGTCTGAAACCGGTTTTAGGGTTGATATAGATGCTGATCTTGACGACCTGTTCAACTGATTTTGTAATTTTCTTTTTCTTTTTTGGACTTGTAACCGGGCTGGGGCCCCCTCCTTTGTATTTTGCTTTTTACTTGATCAATGAGAATCTTCTTTTGTATTCAACACTTACTCCGGTCTGACCTGTATGCTTGCACTTGTAATGAGTTTTCAATGAATTCTTTTGCTCCAACTGTTATCTCGGTTTACTTTCCTGTTTGTGCTTGCTTTCTAACTGCAATTTGAATGAAACACAGTATTTTTCGGCCGAGATACTTTATTCCGGTCTTAGCTGAGCAATCTGACTGAGCTTACTAGCCAACCACTCTTTAGCCGATATACTTACTTCGGCTGAAGAGTACCAAGAGTTGGTTTAATCCAGCCAACCACTCTTCAGCCTATACCCTTACTTCGGCTGATGAGTACTAAGAGTTGGTTTAATCCAGCCAACCACTCTTCAGCCTATACCCTTACTTCGGCTGAAGAGTAATAGGAGTTAGTTAACTTCAGCCTATACCCTTACTTCGGCTGATGAGTACTAAGAGTTGGTTTAATCCAGCCAACCACTCTTCAGCCTATACCCTTACTTCGGCTGAAGAGTAATAAGAGTTGGTTTAACCCAACCAACCATACTTTAGCCTATACCCTTCCTTCGGCTGAAGAGTAATAGGAGTTGGTTATCCAGCCAACTTCTAAATTGGTTTTTCCAACCAACCTAGAATAAAATATTTTGGTTATTCCGACCAAACGTCTTGCAGCCTGGATCCTTATCCTGGGCTTAGGAGGGGTGTTGGTTTAATCCAGCCAACCTCTAAGTTGGTTTTTCCAGCCAACCTAGAATAAAATGTTTGGTTATTCCGACCAAACGTCCTGCAGCCTGGATCCTTATCCTGGGCTTAGGAGGGGTGTTGGTTTAATCCAGCCAACCTCTAAGTTGGTTTTTCCAGCCAACCTAGAATAAAATGTTTTGGTTATTCCGACCAAACATCCTGCAGCCTGGATCCTTATCCTGGGCTTTAGGAAGGTTCGCAGTTGGTTATCCCGATGAACTGTGTTTTTAATGCCCCTAACTCATCTAACTCACTAAAACAAACTTTTACAGAAGAAAACGTCTATACTGAAAAGAAACTACTTGTTTTATTGAGAAAGGAAAAAATTACACATACTTTAAAAAGAAAAAAGCCTAAAAATAAAATAATTTGAGATTGGCAGTATTCCATGGCCTGGAAATTGCCTTGCCGTCCTCATCTTCTAAGTGGTATGCCCCTTTGCCTGCTAATCCAATTACTTTGTAAGGTCCTTCCCAATTAGGCCCTAACTTGCCATCTCCCGGTACCAAGGTGTTTCCCATCACTTTGCGCAGTACCCAATCTCTGATCTTGAATTGCCTTGGATGTACTATCTTGTTGTATTTCCTGGATAGCTCTTGTTGGCATGAGGCAATGTGAATCAATGCTCTGTCTCTTCTTTCCTCTGCAAGGTCGAGCTCTAATGTTATGGCTTCGCCATTCAAGTCTGGATCAAAATTCTCGCTTCGAATTGTGGGGAGGCCAACTTCTAGTGGGATTACTGCCTCCATACCATAGGCTAAGGAAAATGGAGTTTCTCCTATTGACCGCCGATGTGTGGTGCGGTAAGCCCATAAAACATGAGGGAGCTCTTCTGCCCACTTGCCTTTGGCTTTCTCTAACCTTTTCTTCAATCCATCCAAGACTACCTTGTTTGATGCTTCCGCCTGACTATTTGCTTGGGGATATGCCGGTGTAGAATTGTAGAACTCTATCTTGTACTCTTCACAAAAGCCCCTAAAGATTCTGCCATCGAATTGAGTGCTGTTGTCTGATATTAGGGCTTTTGGTATGCCAAACCGAGTGATGATATTCTGCCAGACGAACTTCTTCACATCTTTTTCCTTGATTGATGCCAAGGCTTCTGCTTCCACCCACTTTGTGAAGTAGTCGGTTGCTGCCAGAAAGAACTTCCTGTTGCCTGGTGCCGTTGGAAGTGGTCCTACTATGTCCAACCCCCACATTGCGAAGGGCCATGGGCTAGTTAGAGGTAGAAGTTCTCTGGCAGGTTGGTGTATTTGGTGTGCGAACTTTTGACACTTCTCGCACTTTTTGACATACTTTTCTGAATCTGCTTGCATGTATGGCCACCAATATCCTTGTGAAATTGCTCTATATGCTAGTGATCTTCCTTCTTGATGGCTTCCGCATACGCCCTCGTGTATCTCGAATAAGAATGCTTCCACTTTGCTGGGGTGGACACACTTTAGGTAGGGTCCTGAGAACGATTTTTTGTACAATGCCAAAGATGGGGAGAGCCAAAATCGCTGCGACTTCGCTCTTATTCTGTTGGCCTCTTTCTTCTCTTCTGGTAAGATGCCTTCTTTTAAGAACAGGATGATGGGATCCATCCAAGAAGGGCCTAGCTCCGCGCAACATACCTCTTCTGCTTCGGGGTCTTCAATGCTTGGTCTAGGTAGGTAGTCGATCAGCAATGGATGAGGGATGGAAGTATCTGCCATTGAGGCAAAGCCTGCTAGTTCGTCTGCTCTGCTGTTTTCCTCTCTGCCGATTTGTTCTATCCGCACCACTTCAAATTTCTTGATCTCTGTTCTGACCAACTCTTGGTATTTGGCCATCCTGTCATCCTTTGCTTCGTAGTCGCCAGATATTTGGTTTACCACTAGCTGTGAGTTGCTATAGACCATTAGCTCGGTGGCCTTCATGTAAAATGCTGATTTGAGGCCTGCAAGAAGCGCTTCATACTCCGCTTCGTTGTTTGATGCTGGGAAGCCAAGGTTGATTGCTTGCTCCACTACTAGGCTGTCTGGAGAGATGAGGACTATGCCAAGTCCTGCTCCATGCCGGTTGGATGCTCCATCCACGAAGAGTTTCCATATCTCTCCAACAAACAACTTCCAGCAAGTGGAGAGATCAGATGATGCTTTGGGATCTTCCATGTTGCTGGTGTTTTCTTCAAGGTCCATGCTTGCTGTCTGCCCCTCGCCATCTGATTGTACCAAGTCTTTATTTGTTGATGAGTCTTGACTTGGTGTAGCATGGTTTGCGTCTTCATTCCTTGCGTTTCTCTGGTCTGCCTTGGGACCTGACTGGGTAACCAGTACCAGGGGTTGTGTTATTCCGACGTCAACTTCCATCCCTAGTTCGGTTGTTTTAGTCAGGTCGACTGGGCAGATATGATGGCTTCCTGGGGTGAATTCTACGACAAAGTCTGCCAAAGCTTGAGCCTTTATCGTGGTTCTGGGTTGGAACTTGATGTCGAATTGTCCCAACTCTACTGCCCACTTCAGAATTCGTCCAGAAAAGTTCGCCCTTTCAAAGAGAGCTTTTAATGGAAAGGCTGTGAGGACGATTATAGTGTGGGCGTGAAAGTAATGCGACAACTTCCTTGAGGCCATCATCAAGGCCAGAGCCAGTTTTTCCAGTGGCAAGTACCTTGTTTCGGCTCCCAGTAGTGTCTTGCTGACATAAAAGATGGGCAGATGTTGGATTCCTTCCGCACGGACCAACACTGCGCTAATTGCGTGCTGTGATACTGTGACGCCCCGATTCTACACTATAGGTTGCAGTCAAGGGAGAGTCACTAGTGAGTCCTATGGTCAATAACCAAGTAAGATCCCAGATTGCCGGAGGAGTCAAAATAGCCTCCCTTCTAAGTCCAGCTTTCTTAGGCAGCGCACTACTTTTTTGACAGATCTTACCAGGCGTTGACACAAGGTCTCATAAGTAACGATAAGGTTCATACATAGAATATAAATACATAACAACCGCATTTATACTTAATTCAAAAGATTGTTTCATTACATTACATCCCAATAGAAAGTTTAAACTCTACATGAGTTTTTACAAAATAACAAAAAGGAAATTTCTATTATTCCTAGGATAGCCAAAAGTCCTCGAAGGTTTCGGGCTCGTCGTCTCTAGCTATGAGTTCCGCTTCTTCACCTGGCATGATACGCCGTGAGCTTTGAATGCCCAGTAAACACACACACACACCCCACCCCTTTTTCCCAGTCCAATACACAATCACAATGATGGCACCAAGTAGTAAATCATGATTCTCAAATAAATAAATAAAGGGTTAAGTTAGATGTTAGTAAACTAGAAATCCCCCAAAGAGATTCCGTCCTCCCGACCACAAGAATCGGACGCGGATTATTCGGTGCCCCATCTTTTGCTGCTTTGTTGCAGAACTAACCTCGGATGCCTACCAACGGTTATATATCGCGTAGCGCCAACCGCAGGGCCTCAAAAGAGACGGTAAAAATAGGGCCTTGCTCGAATCCCTCCTTACACCAAACCACCTAGGGTCCGAATACAACCGCTCCGTTCAAGGGTCCCGAAAACCACTTGCGCAAGATTTAACCTCGAATAGGGAACGCATCCCAACAAACCATATATCACATTTTCTCATCTTTTCATTACTCAAGTGTTCGAAAACCCAATACCCACCCAATTAGGTTTCCCGTTGAATTAAGTGTTTTAAGTCAAGGTTAGTCCAACTAAACGATAAAATAAAATCCACATAAGCATGCCTCCTCAACATAAGAAGATAAATAACATAACATACCCATACAACATCATGCCAAGATATGATAATAAGCCATTAAACATTTTCATGAATACAAGGGTATAAAACATCCAAACATAACAAATTTCCAGATTTAACATCACATGAAGGTTAATATGGAAGGACTACTTAGGTTCATCCACCGGACTCGGTTTTCTTATGGTTCGTAGAGAATTTGATCTAGTTTCTAGAACATTTTTCGGAAATGGGATTGCTTTTCCCGATTTTAAGTTATTTAGAAAATAGTCCAGCACTGTTCCAGAATCTGTCCAGAATCTGCCCAGAATCTGCCCAGATCTGTCAACTGTTACGAAAACTTGATTTTCTTGCAAACCACTCAATGTTTTTCGATGAAACCAATTTTAGTTGAAAGCTAACTCCTTAAGGAAGGTTTTGACATAAAATAGAGGTTCAGAATATTTTTTTACATTTTTCTGGAATTTTTGAAAGTTGACTGTAAAGACAGGTTTTAAGGTAGAATGCCCAAAACAAGAAAATTTATAAAAAGGGGGTTCCACCATGGGAAAGTTTCATTTCTTTTGTGAAGAAAATATGCTAACTACCACATGTTTAACTCAGAAAATCTATTTGAAAGAGTGCCCTTGAAAAGTTGAGAGATTTGTACAAAAAGAAGATGGTTTATGCCAAAATGGGGAAAATATAAGAAGGATGAAATCAATACACAACCCTTAGCATTTTTTTGACATAAGAACTTGATAATAACAGATCTGGAACTTTATTCAGAAACTTTAGAACATGCATTAGAATAGGAAATGAAGAGAAGGTTGTGTTGGTGGCTTACCCTCCAAGCTTTGCACAAGAAACTCTCTTCTTCCTCCCTCTTCTCCTCTAGACTTCTCTTCCTTGCTCTCCTCCCTCTCTCTAACCAAAATGTGTGTGAGTGAGTGTGTTGTGTGTATGTTTGCAAGCTAGGGATGGTGTGGTATATATAGGCAAATTGGGGTAAAAGGACATAAAAGCCCTTTAATTGAAATTGGATGGAAAGTTAGGATTTTGCTTGAATTCTAAAGGAATGGAAGGGACTTAGGAGGTGTGTTCCATTGGTTTAGGCCACATCTAGTTGTAATAAAACTAATTCTTGGATTTTGCATCCTAGGTAGGTCACTAGGTTGTATTTCTCTAGGATTTCATAATCATGGTTCTTGAAAATTGGTTTCTCACTTTCTTCTAGGAAGGCTAGCCATAGGGAAGGGTGAAGGGAAATTTCTTTATTATTTTATGTCTAGGCACACTCCTCTAGGTGTATATGTGTATATATATATTACAAGATTGATGGTACTAATAATATTAAGGTACATGTACTAGTTTTTGTGGTTTATTTTGAATTTAATAAAGAAGTAAGGGCTTGGTGTTAAATACATGTAATTTATGTAGAATAAATTAGGTTAGGGAACCTAATCCGGCTAGGAAAATTCCTGTTTTGAAAAAAAGAAAATAAAATTGCTAACCGACAAGATTCGAAATAATTCAAGTAATCGAGGGCTTTAAGAAAATAATTCAACATTAGGGTTTTTAAAGTGAATACATATTTTAGGGGCTTCACAACCTATCCCTCTTAAAACAATTTCGTCCCCGAAATTCAATTACATACTGTCTACGAAAAGCTCAGGGTAGTTTGCCTTCACCCAATCCTGGCGTTCCCAAGTAGATTCCTCAACTCCCTGATGACGCCATAGCACTTTTACTAAGTGAACCGTTTTGCCTCTAAGGTTCTTTTCTCGACTGTCTTGTATTGCTACCGGTCCTTCTTTAAATGTATCATCCTTGTCAAGACTGATTTGTTCCCACTTGAGGACGTGTGACAGGTCAGCGATGTATTTTCTCAACATAGATACATGGAAGACGTTGTGTATTCCTGCTAACTGTGGGGGTAGAACTAGTCTATAAGCTACTTCGCCCACTCTTTCCAATACCTCAAAAGGCCCGATATATCGTAGTGATAGCTTTCCCTTTCTCCCAAAACGTACGACTCCACACCTAGGTTGCACCTTTAGGAACACGTGGCTGCCTACTTCAAACATCAATAGTCTTTTCCTCCTATCTGCATAATTTTTTTGACGGTCTTGGGCAGTCTTTAACCGTTGTCGGATCAATTTGACCTTTTCAATAGTCTTTAGAACAAGTTCAGTTCCTATCAGATTTGCAACACCCACTTCCGTCCAACAAATCGGCGATCTACAAGGTCGTCTATGTAATGCTTCAAAGGGTGCCATGCCGATGCTAGCTTGAAAGTGTTGTTGTAGGCAAATCCGATTAGGGGTAGGTGTCGTTCCCAACTTCCTTGAAAACCCATTGCGCAAGCTCTCAGCATATCTTTGAGTGTCTGGATAGTGCGTTTAGAGTGTCCATCTGTTTGTGGGTGAAAGGCGGTGCTAAAACATAACTCGGTACCAAGAGCTTCCTGTACGCTCCCAAAATCGAGAGGTGAATCGTGGATCACGATCTGACACAATAGATACCGAAATTCCATGCAGTCGAATGATTTCCCCAATGTAGAGTCTGCACATAGACTCTAAGGTGTCAGTCATCTTATAGGGTAAGAAATGTGCTGACTTGGTGAGACGGTCCACTATTACCCATATAGCGTCGCGCCCTCTAGGTGACTTACAAAACCCATTGTCATGTACTCCCACTTCCATTCGGCCATTGGTAGAGGTTGCAACATTCCCCCTGGTTTCTGATGTTCCGCCTTCACTTGCTGGCATGTCAGACATCTCGCTACAAATTTAGCCACTTCCTTCTTCATTCCATTCCACCAATATTGCCTCTTCGAATCTTGGTACATTTTAGTCCCTCCTGGATGTACCGCAAATGCAGAATGATGACATTACTTCAGTACCTTTTCTCTAAGTAACTCGTCACTTGGTACAAACAATTTGCCTTGGTATCTTAAACTCCCATCGGGGTGAATTACTCAATCGGGCATAGGCTCTCCTAATTCCAGATGTCCCTTGATATAGGCTACCCCTTGATCATGCTTCTGGGCCTCCATGATTTCATTCATTAACTTAGGCATCACCTTCTGCGCACTAAGACATGCTTTTGTATCTTGAGATTCTACTTGGATCTTGAACTCACTAAGTGTCTTAACCCTATCCCATTCCTTGACGGAGATCTTAGCCATCATCCCTCTGCTCTTACGACTTAGAGCATCTGCTACTACGTTGGCCTTACCGGGGTGATATGAGAGAGTGAACTGGAAGTCCTCAAGGTACTCCATCCATCGTCTCTGTCTCAAGTTAAGGTCCTTCTGTGTGAATAGATACTTCAAGCTCTTGTGATCTGTGAAAATCTTAAATTGTTCCCCGTATAGGTAATGTCGCCATTGCTTTAGGGCAAAAACTACGACTGCTATCTCCAAGTCGTGTGTGAGGTAATTGCGCTCATGAAGTTTCAACTGCCTGGATCCATATGCGACTACCTTTCCATTTTGCATGAGCACGCAACCTAATCCTTCTTTAGACGCATCGCAATACACAGTGTACCCTTCTTCTCGTTCTGGGATGGTCAAAATTGGCGCACTAGTTAACCTCTTCTTCAGCTCCTGGAAGGATTTTTCGCAAGCTTCGTCCCACTCATACTTTACTTCCTTCTGCGTCAAACGAGTCATTGGTTTAGCTAGTTTGGAAAAATCTTAGATGAACCTCTGGTAATAACCGACCAATCCTAAGAAGCTGTGGATTTCTGACACGGTTTGGTTGTCTCCAATCTAATACGGCCTCCACCTTGGTTGGATCCCCCGCAATCCCATTCTCTGATACCACATGCCCTAAGAACTTTACTTTATTCAACCAGAACTCACATTTACTCGTCTTGGCATATAACCGATTATCCCTACGAACTTGGAGGACAGTCTTTAAATGTTGCTCATGCTCTTCTTTAGACCTTAAATATACCAAGATGTCATCAATGAATACTACTACAAACTGGTCAAGGTATGGTCTAAAAAATCTTATTCATCAAACTCATGAATACTGCCGGTGCATTAGTTAGTCCGAAGGGCTTTATTACAAACTCATAATGGCCATATCTAGTACGAAAGGCAGTCTTTGGTATATCCTCCTCCTTGACTCATAGCTGATGGTAACCTGACCTGAGATCAATCTTTGAATAGCACCTTGAGCCTCTAAGTTGGTCAAAAAGGTCATCAATCCTCGGGAGTGGGTATCGGTTCTTAATCGTGACTCGATTGAGTTGTCGGTAATTGATGCATAGCCTCAATGACCCATCTTTCTTTTTAGCAAACAACACGGTTGCTCCCCATGGCGAAGTACTTGGCCTAACGAATCCTTTCTCGAGCAATTCCTGTAGATGTGTCTTCAATTCTTTCAATTCTGCTGGTGCCATGCGATACGGAGCCATGGATATCGGGGTAATTCCAGGTTATAGCTCGATGCTAAAGTCTACTTCTCGGGTTGGTGGCAATCTCGGCAATTCCATGGGAAATACATCTGCATAATCGCACACTACACGCGGGAGCTCTTTCTCTCCTCGGCCTTCCTCATTTAGAATTAGACTTGCTAGTCTACCCGCAAGTTGATTGCGCCACTGCGTTCGATGTTTTGTTGAAGCCATGGGGTCTTGTCTATCCCCCTTAAACTGGAAACGTGTTCCATCTTGCGCGTGAGCTACCACTTTCTTCTGACGACAGTCGATCACTGCTCAGTGGGCGGACAACCAGTCCATACCCAAGATGATATCGAAGTCTGACATTTCCATGACACGAAGGTCGCAAGTTAAGCGTAGGTTCGACATTCCTATTTTACAATCTTTACAGATCAATCCTACCCGAATGTATCCTCCCATAGGTGACATTGCACTTAAGGTCGTTTCTAAAGGTTCACATTCAAGTTCTAATAACTTAGCACAAGCAGAGGATATGAAAGAATGTGATGCACCAGTATCAAATAAAACATGCACCCAAGAATTGTGTAGTACTAAATTACAGATGGGTCCGCTTCTTCCTCTTGCAAGGCAAAGATCTTGCCGGTTGCTCCTTTCTGATCCCTCATGAAGTTGGGTCTCCTTTCCACAAGCTCCAAATCCTCTTGGATTCTACCTCCTCTCATTCTGAGGTCAATGTTGTGCCGATTATTTCCACAAAGATGGTAAGACTCTTCCAAAATTTGATTCTTGATAGGGTTCGGGGTTTTAGCCACGGTTGCTAGTCCATTCTTAAGGTTTCAATTTCCTGGTACCGCATTTCTATTGTTGCTTGCAAGCTCATGTTATTACTTGTCTCGAAGTATGGTCCACCATTTGTTTTTTTTCTTTGAATGGGGTGAGGCATAAGTCAAATTCTAACTATAGAGGCAATTCCTAATTTAGAGTTTAATTATCCTAGGGTGTTCGCACAGCACAACTTCATATACATAATAATAATTACGAGATTCCTAAAATTAGATTGAAGTAGAGACGAAGAATATGAAGCAGTTATGGTGATAACATCAGGATTAACTGAAATATGGATGAATGGTATGATGTTATGGTTTCGAACTTCAATGTGATCAAGGTTATAGATGTAGTGACTTCATTAGATATTTAACTTGAAACTGCGTTGGCCATCCGCGTTTCAAACTGAATATCCAAGATTCGTCACCGAGCAAAGAAAATGAAATTATTTAAGAGAAGCCTTGAGCTAAATAAAATATTCAAGGGTCAAGGAGGTCAAATTTACAAATAGTGGTATATAAAACAAGACTAGACGGACAAGGCTTAATCTTGAAAAATGATGACATTGAATAAAGGTTACGAATACAAGATGAGGGTACGACAATCGATAGAAGACGCGTAGAACTAATAGTACCCCCTACTGCACGATGTGATGCCGCATTCAAGGTTAAAACCATTTCATGATCCTGAAGTAGGTCCTCATGAGCTAATGTTGGCGTGCCAGAAATTCGAAAAAATTCCCTAAGATAGGTCCAAAAAGATTCTAACATAGTCGGGGAAGGTAGTCTCTAACCGCAGGTCGAAACGCGTGGGTAAGGGTTGAACCTAGGCTCTGATGCCATATTGTGACGCCCCGATTCTACACTATAGGTAGCAGTCAAGGGAGAGTCACTAGTGAGTCCTATGGTCAATAACCAAGTAAGATCCCAGATCGCCGGAGGAGTCAAAATAGCCTCCCTTCTAAGTCCAGCTTTCTTAGGCAGCGCACTACTTTTTGACAGATCTTACCAGGCATTGACACAAGGTCTCATAAGCAACGATAAGGTTCATACATAGAATATAAATACATAACAACCACATTTATACTTAATTCAAAAGATTGTTTCATTACATTACATCCCAATAGAAAGTTTAAACTCTACATGAGTTCTTACAAAATAACAAAAAGGAAATTTCTATTATTCCTAAGATAGCCAAAAGTCCTCGAAGGTTTCGGGCTCGTCGTCTCCAGCTATGAGTTCCGCTTCTTCACCTGGCATGATACGCCGTGAGCTTTGAATGCCCAGTAAACACACACACACACCCCACCCCTTTTTCCCAGTCCAATACACAATCACAATGATGGCACCAAGTAGTAAATCATGATTCTCAAATAAATAAATAAAGGGTTAAGTTAGATGTTAGTAAACTAGAAATCCCCCAAAGAGATTCCGTCCTCCCGACCACAAGAATCGGACGCGGATTATTCGGTATGCCCCCTCTTTTGCTGCTTTGTTGCAGAACTAACCTCGGATGCCTACCAACGGTTATATACCGCGTAGCGCCAACCGCAGGGCCTCAAAAGAGACGGTAAAAATAGGGCCTTGCCCGAATCCCTCCTTACACCAAACCACCTAGGGTCCGAATACAACCGCTCCGTTCAAGGGTCCCGAAAACCACTTGCGCAAGATTTAACCTCGAATAGGGAACGCATCCCAACAAACCATATATCACATTTTCTCATCTTTTCATTACTCAAGTGTTCGAAAACCCAATACCCACCCAATTAGGTTTCCCGTTGAATTAAGTGTTTTAAGTCAAGGTTAGTCCAACTAAACGATAAAATAAAATCCACATAAGCATGCCTCCTCAAGATAAGAAGATAAATAACATAACATACCCATACAACATCATGCCAAGATATGATAATAAGCCATTAAACATTTTCATGAATACAAGGGTATAAAACATCCAAACATAACAAATTTCCAGATTTAACATCACATGAAGGTTAATATGGAAGGACTACTTAGGTTCATCCACCGGACTCGGTTTTCCTATGGTTCGTAGAGAATTTGATCTAGTTTCTAGAACATTTTTCGGAAATGGGATTGCTTTTCCCGATTTTAAGTTATTTAGAAAATAGTCCAGCACTGTTCCAGAATCTGTCCAGAATCTGCCCAGAATCTGCCCAGATCTGTCGACTGTTACGAAAACTTGATTTTCTTGCAAACCACTCAATGTTTTTCGATGAAACCAATTTTAGTTGAAAGCTAACTCCTTAAGGAAGGTTTTGACATAAAATAGAGGTTCAGAATATTTTTGTACATTTTTCTGGAATTTTTGAAAGTTGACTGTAAAAACAGGTTTTAAGGTAGAATGCCCAAAACAAGAAAATTTATAAAAAGGGGGTTCCACCATGGGAAAGTTTCATTTCTTTTGTGAAGAAAATATGCTAACTACCACATGTTTAACTCAGAAAATTTGTTTGAAAGAGTGCCCTTGAAAAGTTGAGAGATTTGTACAAAAAGAAGATGGTTTATGCCAAAATGGGGAAAATATAAGAAGGATGAAATCAATACACAACCCTTAGCATTTTTTTGACATAAGAACTTGATAATAACAGATCTGAACTTTATTCAGAAACTTTAGAACATGCATTAGAAAAGGAAATGAAGAGAAGGTTGTGTTGGTGGCTTACCCTCCAAGCTTTGCACAAGAAACTCTCTTCTTTCTCCCTCTTCTCCTCTAGACTTCTCTTCCTTGCTCTCCTCCCTCTCTCCAACCAAAATGTGTGTGAGTGAGTGTGTTGTGTGTATGTTTGCAAGCTAGGGATGGTGTGGTGTATATAGGCAAATTGGGGTAAAAGGACATAAAAGCCCTTTAATTGAAATTGGATGGAAAGTTAGGATTTTGCTTGAATTCTAAAGGAATGGAAGGGACTTAGGAGGTGTGTTCCATTGGTTTAGGCCACATCTAGTTGTAATAAAACTAATTCTTGGATTTTGCATCCTAGGTAGGTCACTAGGTTGTATTTCTCTAGGATTTCATAATCATGGTTCTTGAAAATTGGTTTCTCACTTTCTTCTAGGAAGGCTAGCCATAGGGAAGGGTGAAGGGAAATTTCTTTATTATTTTATGTCTAGGCACACTCCTCTAGGTGTATATGTGTATATATATATTACAAGATTGATGGTACTAATAATATTAAGGTACATGTACTAGTTTTTGTGGTTTATTTTGAATTTAATAAAGAAGTAAGGGCTTGGTGTTAAATACATGTAATTTATGTAGAATAAAATTAGGTTAGGGAACCTAATCCGGCTAGGAAAATTCCTGTTTTGAAAAAAAGAAAATAAAATTGCTAACCGACAAGATTCGAAATAATTCAAGTAGTCGAGGACTTTAAGAAAATAATTCAACATTAGGGTTTTTAAAGTGAATACATATTTTAGGGGCTTCACAGATACTGCCAGGTACAGGAAGAGTTCTTCTCCAGGTACTGGGGTTACAAGTAGTGGTGGAGAAGATATGTATTTTTTCAGGCTTTCCAGAGCGCGGTCGCATTCTTCGTCCCACTCAAACTTGGCTTTTAATGTATGGAAGAATGGTCGTAGTCTGTCTGACGACCGGCTTATGAACCGATTGAGCGCAGCTGCCATGCCGGTGAGATGCTGTACTTCCTTTACTGAGTTTGGCCTCTCCAGATCCTGAATTGCCTTGATCTGAGAGGGGTCTGTTCTATACCCCGGTTGGTCACCAGGAAGCCCAGGAATTTGCCAGATCCTACTCCGAATGCACACTTGGACGCATTGAGGCGCAACTTGTGCTTCTTCAGGATCTCAAACATCTCACCTAGGTCCTTGAGATGGTCATTCCCATCCTTGCTTTTGACCACCATGTCGTCGATGTAAGCCATTGTTCTGCCTAACAATGGTTCAAACATCTTGGTGACCATCCGTTGGAATGTCGCCCCTGCATTCTTTAGGCCAAAGGGCATGACCTTGTAGCAATACAGTCCTCTTGGAGTTGTAAAGGACGTGACCTCCTGGTCTGGTTCATGCATGGCGATTTGATGGTAGCCTCTGTATGCATCCAGAAAGCTAAGTCGGTTGTGTCCCCGCCGTTAGGTCTACCAGTTGATCTATCCGTGGTAGAGGAAAGCTGTCTTTTGGGCATGCCTTGTTGACTGTTTTGTAGTCGACGCAGACACGCCACTTGCCATTCTTTTTTGGCACTACGACTGTGTTGGAGATCCATCTTGGGTAGTGCACTTCTCTGATTGCTCCTGCCTCCAGCAGGTTTCCTACTTCTTCGCCACTATCTCGGCGTGGTGGAGTGCCGATCTGCGTGTGCGCTGAATGATTGGTCTAGCGGATGGGTGGACATTGAGTTGGTGACAGATGAAGTTGGGATCAATGCCTGGCATGTCGTATGGTGTCCAAGCGAACACTTCGATGTTAGAGGTCAAAAATTCCAAGACCTCCAATCTCTCAGCGCTGGACAACGACGAACCGAGCAAAAAGAACTTATTCGGGTTCTTTTCATCTATTTTTACCTCTACCAAGTCTTCCACCGCTTTCTGATTAGCCGCTTTGCCGACCTCTGCGAACAGTTCATTACTCTCAGGTTCTTCCACCGAATGAACATATCCCTTGGCAGCGCGGCTGCCATTCACCGTGACAAAGCATTGCTTTGACATGATCTGGTCTCCATAGACCTCTTCAATTACCCCGGTTTCGTTGGGGAACCGCATTACTTGGTGGTAGGATGACGCCACCGATCGCATGGCATGCAGCCATGTTCTTCCCAAGATGATGTTGTAAGTGGAGGGGACTTTCAATACCCAGAACTCCACTTGTTTCGTTATGCTTCCTGCTCTAACTGGAAGAATTATTTTGCCGACTGGCCACTCTGGCATTGAGTTGAATCCAATCAGGGGAGATACGGCAGGTGCCAAGTCTTTATCTTGTAACTTCAATTGTTTAAATGTTTCGTAGTACATTATTTCACATGAACTACCCTGGTCAATCAAAATCCGCTTGACGTCAAAATCCTTGACTCGGAGAGTGACAACCAGGGCATCATTGTGAGGGCAATATATCCTTGCCAAGTCTCTATCTGAAAAAGACATGACGTTCGTGGCCTCTGTCTTCCCTTTTTAAGGTAGGTTGCGCACTTAGTACCTCTCTTAAGTGCTCAGCCTTCTTGATTGACCCTCTGAGCTCGCATACACGCTCAGGTTCGAAGACTCCATGTATCACATTGATTATGCCTTGAGGTGGGGCGTCGATTGGCATCCCGTTGGGGTTATTGTGGTCCTGGGGGGGCTGGTTGCGCCCCTCCTTCAATGTACTTATCCAGGTGACCTGCTGCCACCAACTCCTCCAGGTGCTGTCTCAATGGCGTGCAATTTTCAGTACGGTGCCCTTTTTCCTTGTGGAAGGTGCATCGTGATCTTTCGTCGTAGTCTTTCTGAGCTTCTTCTAGCTTAGCTGGCCATCTGACGAAAGGCTCATCTCGTATTTCGCTTAGAATTCCGATAGATCGGTTTCTTGAATACCGTGGTTATGGCAGTGCGGACTCTCAACCATCTTTTATCCTGGTCCTCTCCGTTGTCTCGCCTGCCTCGTCCGTTTTTGTTTGGACGGTCTACCGCGTGTTGACCTTTGCTGAGGCCTTTTTCTCTGGTACGGTCGTGCCAGATTTTGTTTTGGCACGTGCGCCATCCTCCTCCACCCTGATGTGCTGATGCACTCTTTCCATCAAGGCTTCCATGGTGAGGGGCGGTGTCATGGTGATTGAGTCCCTTAGTCTGTTCCCGACTGGAAGGCCTCTTTTGTACTGTGCAATGGCGAGATTGGTGGGGCAGTCCCCAATCTGGTTGAAGGTCTCCCAGTAGCGACTATTGTAGGATCTTAGGTCTCCTTGTCGCCCATGTCGATGGAGAGTAGCTGGTCGATCTCCACCGGGGTTTTGGTGTTTGTTCTGAACCTTGTTACGAACGCCTCCG
The DNA here is from genome assembly GCA_030407325.1 of Camellia japonica. Classification (NCBI taxonomy): domain Eukaryota; kingdom Viridiplantae; phylum Streptophyta; class Magnoliopsida; order Ericales; family Theaceae; genus Camellia; species Camellia japonica. Next base: position 76,940,728 of record JAPPVO010000007.1, read on the forward strand.
CCAATTGCGCCCAGGAGGCTATGCTGCCTTCTGGAATTTTTCGAACCAAGTCAAGCCTAGGTCGTCAAGGCTAGATGGGAAGAGGATGCACATTAAAGCCTCGTTTCGCCGGTATACAGCCATGACCTGGCGAAAGTGGCTCAAGTGTGAGTAGGGGTCCGTCTTTCCCTCATATGTAGTGAATTTGGGCTGAAGGAAGCCTGATGGTAGGGGCGCGTTTTCAATCGCCGGAACGAACGGTGAGGTCTGCAGCCTTGTTAATGCCTTGTCCGTCGGTTCGTAGGCAGGGCGCGGTATTGGCATTCCAACCTCGACGCTTCCATGCGTCCGAGGAGCCAACCGCTGTAAGGCAGAAACTCTGTGTGGATCGCGTGCCCTGGCGTCCTCCTTCCATCGTGCCTTTTCTTCGAGCACGGTTCGTAAGTCGGATGATCTGGGCAACTCCGTCTGTCTGGATCTTGTTTGGTGCGTATGTGAGGGCCAATAGGTGCTTCCTTCAGTATACGACCTCTCAAATCTCGTTCTCTCAGTCCTGGAGTGACGAGTTCTGGAAGACCTGGATTGGGTATCGCCTGTCCTGAGGCTTCTGCTCTCTGCTTGTGAGGGTGCGGTATTCCTACTACGATTTTTCGAGTGGCGAGGGGCGTCTTGCTTTGTGCCCCTCTCCTGTCGCCACTCCTTTTCCCTTTATCTGGCGCTTCAGAGATTCCATGTCCGCCGCCATCCGTCGTATCAATTCGTCCTGCTCCTTGACGCGATCCTCCAGAGTTGAGGATCAATCCTCCGCCTTTGTTTTCTGGACTTTGTGAACGAGAGTGATGGGGGCTGTTAGTCCGCCTTCTCCCCTCACATCCCTCCTGGGATTCTGTCGCTGTGGCTCTAAATCCCCCATAGGAGGGATAAGAGGTAGACCTTCGCGCCTTGCACCCCCCTCTGGTGTTTGTCCGTCAATGGCGGATTGTGGCAACTCTTCGTTGTGCGCCATTGCTTCTGATTAGTGAGGATAACTTGATTAAGAGGTTTTGTTCTTGTCTGAGTTCCCACAGACGGCATCAATTGTACGGGAAAGAAATAAACCTTCTCATATAATCCTGTTGATCAAGTCTGCGCTCCTCCGTGCGTCGTCGCTTTATTCCCTGAAAACACAAACGTGAGCTAGCCGGCGGGTGTGTGCCGGAAACCTCTCCGATGCCTAAGTCAGAAAAATAAACAATTAGACAAAAGCTCTGTGTATTTGGAAATCAAAGTTCAGTTACCTCTCCATAGGTGATGTTTGTGGGCTTTTATAGGTTCCGTGTGGCACAATCCAAGTAGGACTCTTACTTCTCCATGTAGAGTCCTCCTAGGATTCACACTCCTGAAAGATAATGCTTATCTTTCAACACCCCCTCACTGCTTAAACCAAGTGAGATGGTTTTACCATGGTTGGATTACCATCCGACCGAAATAACACTGCCATGCTAGACTAGCTGGAATGACCGATCTAACTGTTAGTTCGGCTCTTCCTCGCCTTTCTCCTACCTCGGCTTCACATGCCAAGACCGAGCTATCCATAGAAGAGTTAAGCCGAACTAACCCAAAACCAAGTCCTGAAGAGGGCTCAGCATACCTCGGTTCCATATGTCATGACCGGGTTAACTCTAGCGACCGACACATCTGCAGTACTCTTTTAGACCGGACTAAAAATAAGGCCTTCTGTGACCGGACTAATTATTAAGCCTCCCTCGGACCGGTCTAACTTCCGGGCTTTGGGACCGGACTAACTCCAAAGGCCCCTTCACATCTGTCTTTCTTATTTTGGCCCATTAACAGCTCTTTGCCCAGCTCGGCCCAATTTAACCATATAAATTACCCTCTCAACATGGTAAAACAAAAACAGAAAACCAATTTCTTATGCATAATCCAAATTTATACAAGTTTATATCCAGTGAGATAAAAACAGCCAAAAGAAAACCAAAGCAAATCTGGATGTAGATCTATACATCACAATTAAGATTTGTATGATTTACAAAGCATAACTCAAAAGGGTCATGCTAGGTTTCATGAAAACTTTCATGAAAACCATCATGAAAATTCATCTGCACCGTTGGATCATGAGATCATATCTGATCTAACGGTGCAGACAGTTTTCATGGTGATTTTCCTTAAAAATTTTCCTTAAACCTAGCATTTCCCAACTCAAAATAAAGATCAAAGATATGTAGCAAACTAGAAAGTATGATTCACATATTTTATCGTTTTAAAACCAATCGGTATAATCTTGAATTTATCAATGCAAATTTGCAATATATAGCAAAAATAGATACCCAATTATCATCAACTATTAAATGAAAGATGTATTCGAATAATATAAAAATATTTCTATCCACTTCCAAGAGCAATTCATATCAAGCATCAATTAATTAATAAAACATGCAACGGTTTGATCTCTTCATGTTGTATATAAATACATCTATGAAGATGCCATAGCAGCGTGTAAACTTACACATCCAGTTTTATTTATAGGAAAATGTTTGGTGGCCCGAATTTTTGTGGCTCAAATGGCTCGAATGTGTCAAAACGACGTCGTTTTACACTCAAAACGACGTCGTTTTGAGTGTTTCGAGCCATTCGAGCCATGATTTTTTGGACCACCAATCAGTGTTGTTATTTATATTACACCTCTAATTAAACATAATACAAAATAAAAATTTATATTTTATTGTCAATATGTAATACAATCTGACTCAAAAACACATTCGGCTAAAAGTACACAATGATAACCATAATACAAAAGAAACATTTTGTAACTAACCAAAATTATGAAATCTGTAAATACAGATTTCGTCGAAAATTCGTCTTAAAATTGTTGGAACAAATCCTTATGTGTACTGTGTGAAACAAGTAATAATCATACCGAATATATATAATCAAATTATATCAAAATATAAGTTGAAAATAACATAATTTGTTTGGGTAAAACCAAATCAAAATACTCATAAAGAAGTAGAAAACTTGCAATTAGATTGCGAAAATCTAGAACCAAAAACAATTTGATAGACGCTTGTGTTGGACACTTTCTTAAGACAAATTTCGCCCCTCGCTCTGGTGCTCGCGAGTTTGAATGGGCATTCGTCTCCCAAGATACAACAATCGAAAACCTTGCAGAAGCAGTACTTCAATCTATAAGTCTAGCGAAAGTTGCTATGCATGTACTCTCTTTGTTAGACTCGACTTAACGTATAATGTATAAATCCTAAAATTTCTCTCCAAAAAAATGCCATTGGAATGGTACTTATAGTAGTATTGGTGACTATTTTGAAAGGTTGTGACTTTTCTAAAAGAAGTTATACCTTTCTATCTAAATAGAAACCATGAAGAGTCACACCCTTCCAACTTTAATGGAGTTAAATTTCCATTCATACTAAAATATTCAACAATACTATCTCTTTAACAAAAATTATTTGTATGCAAAATGAGCAAAATTAGTGTGTTAATAATAGGTGATTGAGGGATAATAAAATTGTTCTTCTCTCTAACATATTAAACTTTTAGATGAATTCGTCATCAACAATATTTAGTGTGGTATCAGAACAAGTAATAAATCTTGTGTTCAAGTTTTACCACCTACCTAATAATTAAAATACTTGCATGTGTTGGGTCTCACTCATGGAGCAAAGTCATGTGTGATGGGATATGTTGAGGATTAATAATCTTGCCCATTTATCTAATAATTTGAATTTTTAGATGAGTTGGTAGTTAAATGCAATAGGATGGTGCATGTAATTTCTTGCACACATGACTTCACTACTTTATTTATTGAGCTACTTATAGTATAGTAAAGTAGTCATAATATTTTAAGGTCACGTATGTTTGGCGAATCAGCTTAGATAGAATGAGTGCAGTGAGATCGAGTAAGGATAATAATAATGTAATGATATTAAGTTAGAATTATAAGATAAAATATGTTTGTTTGTGTAGTAGTGTGGTGATATTAATTGATTGGGATTAAACCTGTAAAATTATATAATTACTTTTCTTTCATTGTAGAATCATTGAAACTAAGGGATAAAATAGACTTTTTACTAGCAATCTCATGGGATTGATTCTCAATCCCACCTCTCATCCATCTTTACTAATCCACCCATAGTGGTGGACTACTACTCCAATTGAAGTGTTAATCCTCTTATAATTTTTTTAACCAAACATGCTATGAGTGAGGCTCACCTCACTCATAGTCCAATCCTCCTATTCATAGAGGCAAACAAACATGCCCTCAATGACGTATAAAATGTGCACAGTTTTGAGCAATTATACTATTATATTGAGTTTCAACTCGATGATTCACTGAAAACACCATTAATTGGATACATAGTAGTGTTCCCAAGCATAATGATAAACCAATCACAAAACACCATTAATTAGGCACAACAGACATATGATGTTTGGGCCCATTTGATAATTTCAGCCCACTTGCTTTTTTTATTTGTTTATTTGTTTATTTATTTTATCCTTTTGATTAGCAAAATGAAAATTTCATTAAAAATATGAAATTAAAGGTATAGAAAGATGAAAAGTATTGAGAGAGATTCGGACAGTACAAAATACCCTTACTACTACTACTCGCAACCATAAAACTAACCCCCGGTCTCACGATTTTTTATTTTTTATTTTTTAAAAGAAATACAAAACAAACAAAATATCATTATAATTTCTACCCACTAAACCGTTGTATCCAGTTAAAAATAAATAAAAATAAACAATAAACTGTTACCTTGTAAGAATTTTATGATTCTAACCAAACAAAATCTTTATATTGAATTTCTTTACACAATCCTCGGTTCTTATGTTTGAGCCCGAAATATAAAAATATTTATTCTTGTAGTTTGGTCGCGGTAGCAACAATGAAAAGAGGTGATAGTATGCAAACCGAATGAGAGGGAGAAAAAGAGTGAATAAATTATTTTACTCTTATTTTTTCATTCAATTTGTTAATTGATTACCTATTAAACCAAATTAACACTTAAAAAACTAAAAACTGAATTGATACAAAAACAAAAAGAAAATACATAGACTATCAGTATAATGGGATTTTTAACATGGACCATTTAGCCTTATTTATATTCTTATATATATCCCGAACAAAATCCCCCACAATAAATATATTTATTCCGTCTCAAAATATGAATCCCTTATTTTATTTTTTTATCATCCCAAAATATTAGTCAATTTTCATAAATCACGAACTAAAATAACATGACTTTCTTATTTTGCTTTTCTTTTAAATTCAATAAAATTACTTTTGAAGTGCAACGATTGTCTGATCAAAGGTAATTTTGAAAAGTTAATATTTTTAAAGTCTAATAATTATACTACCAAAAAATAAATAAATTCCTTAAAAGTGATTATTATTTTAAGACGGAAATAGTACTATAATTGACGTCTTAGGAACATAAATCAAAGATTGAGGTTTGAGCTCTCCATTGCCTATTGGAGGGTCTTCATTGCCTACATATCGTTGACTAAGGCATCGTTTGGAAACAGATTATTTTAATAATTTTTTAATTTTTATAAAATATGTACAGAAAAAAAAGAGATAGTAACGTAACAACTTATAATAACTTTTTGATTAAAATATATAATTGACAAATGAGATCTAAGTCCATCATTGATGATGGTTTTGGTGTCGAAGCCTCCACTAATTTCATACGTGTATTCGTATTTGTTTAACATTTTTTTTGGAGCTTCTTTGAATAGAAGATGGGTTGATTTCAGATATATCCCTGAAATATATCTTGGATGTATACATGGCTGACTAGTTTGAAATTATGAAATATCCCAGTTTTTTGTTTTGAAATTGTGAAATCTCACAATATTGGAAACTTAAATCCTGAATTTGTTTAGTTTTGAACACATTATCAAAAATAATTTCCAAAAATGCAAAATTTCACATTTACAAGCATCCAATAGTGTGAAATTTTACTCTCTTTTTTGTTTTTTATTTTTATTTTACATAATTTTATGTTCAAGCTATTTTATTTGATGTCTCATTAAGTAGATTCAAAAAATATAAATTTTATAAAAATATGTGCATAATGAAAGTTATAAAATTTTAAATTTTGAAACATAAAAATATAATGTTCAATCTTGTTGGTGCGCCTGATAGAGGTGTAAGCAGTATGGTTCAATCGGGGTGAGGGAAAGTTTAGCAGCTAACTCAACCTTTCATTTTGTTGGTTGATGAAGTGAAACAAATTGCATACTACCCATGAGGTTTTAAAGGATTTTATAAAAATTTGTACAATCTCACATTGAGAATAGATGAAATAAAAGAAAGGAAGTTATATTTTATTAATGCCTCCGTCCTTAATTTTTGTTACAAAGTTTGTAATATTGATCAATTATCTTGTAATGTTCAATGAATCAAAATATAAAACTATTTAAATATGATATTTTGGTCATTTTAGTTTATATTGGTGAAAAAAACTTCAAAAGCGATTGAACCCCTAACCCCTAGGGTGTATAGTGTAAGGGCTAGGGGTGCTCGTGAATCGGATTAATTTGGTTGGTCTCTCATTTGTTATCTGTCTGAACTTAGGTGAATTAAAAAAAATTAATCTGCATCTGTCTACTTAACTGGCGGATGTGAATTGAGCGGGCCATACGGATTGGCAATTGGATGTGGATTAGGTTAGCAGTTTGGGCTTTACTATTTTTTTTTAATCTTTTTTTGAATTATTTTTTAATAATTCTTTACTATTTTGCACAAAAATATTTTCATTGTTCATTTTTTATAATAAAAATAAAGGCCCAACTTTCATGTTTCATAAATAATAAATATAATGATTAAATAAAAGGTTTATTTTTTTTATTTTTTTTACACATAGCATAAAAGTATAATTTCAATTTCTTAAGAGTGTTGGTAGATTGGGTTGGGTCGGATGACCCCCATCCGCCATCCGTCTAAATTTAAGCGGATTGAAAAAAATACATCTATCCGTTCACTTAGATCATTAAGACCATTCATTTTGTGACAAATTAGTTCAGGCAATTCAATTTTGACGGATTGGGTGAATACTAAGCCATCCCTAGTTCCATCCCTAGTAAGGGCAAAAGGGTTTAAAAAATTTTTAGAAAAAGGGGACTTAATCTTTCAAACATTTCATAGGACTATCAGTTAACATAAAAGACATGGAACTTTATCACTAATTTTTTTCTCTCTAATATTATAGTATAATTTACTCTTAATTTTAGTCAGGATCAACACACTTGTCCTCCTTTTTTTTTTTTTTTTTTTTTTGGGATTAAAATTAAAACAATAATTCTATAAATCCTACTTAACTACTTCAAATTTATCCAAATAAGAGTGTGGTTGAAATAAATTTTGTGTGGCGTGAAATTTATGTGTAAAATAACACTGAATCATAAAATAACAATTTTTAATCAGTAAAATCTGAGTTTGGTAGTATTATTGAAATCAAAATTCAGATTTTCATGGGAAATGTATTAGGGGAAATTACATCCAGTGGAGTTTTTAGAAAATATTTACAAATTAATGAAAAAGTTCATAAATTTAATGATTTATATATTTGAGTTTTTTCCCAATTTTCCCAAACGAGGCCTTCGGGTGCCAAATTTGGTTGCCTTTCTCATTTTCAACCTCACCACAAGCAGCAAAGCAAAGCAAGGCTTCACGCAGCGACAATGGCGGGACTGAGTGTGTTGTTGGTATTATTAACCGACAAAACCATATGAGCCAAAAAGAAGATGAGAAAACTGAACTCTCACATCTCTCGCATCACCACCATCACTCTCAGACCTCACCTCCAATCTACAAGTAGAACATTAGCTTCTTCACCAACCCATCCACAACAATGTCTTCTTCAACCACCCGAATTTGATCAAACCGTAGCTTCAATTCGCTCCATCTCTTCAAACCCCTTCTTCTCTCTTCTGGGTCTCTGCAGAAACCTCTCTTCTCTCAAGAATATCCATGCTTTGCTCCTCGTCCACGGCCTAACCACCGACCTTCTCTTCCAAACCAAATTGGTTAGCTTGTATGGTTTCTTCGGGAAGATTGAAACTGCCCGCTCTGTATTCGATAGAATACCACACCCAGATGTTTATTCTTACAAAGTCATGATCAGATGGTATTTCTTGAATGATTTGTACTTGGAGCTTATTCTGTTTTATACCCGTTTGAGGAAATGCCTCACAGAACACGATAATATTGTTTTCTCGATTGTATTGAAGGCGTGTAGTGAATTGCGTGCGATTGATGAAGGGAGGAAGGTGCACTGTCAGATTGTTAAGATGGGGAGTCCAGATAGTTTTGTTTTGACTGGTCTTGTTGACATGTATGCCAAGTGTGGAGAGGTCGAATGTTCTCGCGACGTGTTTGATGAAATTGTTGATAAAAATGTAGTTTGTTGGACTTCAATGATTGTTGGATATGTTCAGAATGATTGTGCGGTGGAAGGGCTGGTTTTGTTTAATCAGATGAGAGATGGGTTGGTTGAAGGCAACCAATATACTTTTGGGAGTATAGTCGCAGCGTGTACAAAGGTAGGTGCATTGCATCAGGGAAAGTGGATTCATGGGTACGTGATCAAGAAGGGCATTGATGTGAATTCTTTCTTGGTTACCAATCTTGCAGACATGTATATCAAGTGTGGGAACATTAGTGATGCGCGTTCCATATTTGATGAGCTTCATACAATTGATCTTGTCTCATGGACAGCAATGATTGTTGGCTATGCTCAGAGTGGCTATGCTGATGAGGCATTGAGGTTGTTTACAGACAAGAGATGGGCAAGTATTTTACCTAATGCTGTTACTACTGCTAGTGTACTCTCAGCTTGTGCGCAGTCAGTCAATTTGAAATTGGGTAGGTCAATTCATAGCCTTGGATTTAAGCTTGGCTTAGAAGACCATACCATTACAAATGCACTTATACATATGTATGCAAAGTGCCATATGATTGTCGATGCTCGTAATTTATTTGAGACAGTTTCGGATAATAATTTGATTGCCTGGAACTCAATTATCTCTGGGTATTCCCAAAATGGTTCTGCTTATGAAGCATTGAAATTCTTTCATCAAATGAGAACGGAACGTTTGTTGCCAGATGCAGTCACAATGTTAGCTGTCCTCTCAGCTTGTTGTTCCTTTGGTTCTCTCGCAATTGGTTCTTCTCTTCATGCTTACTCTGTAAAACAAGGACTATTATCATCCAATGTCTATGTTGGCACTGCACTTGTAAATTTGTATGCAAAATGTGGTGATGCAGAAGCTGCTCGTATAGTTTTTGATGGGATGAGAGAGAAGAACGGAAAAACGTGGGCTGCAATGATTGGCGGTTATGGAATGCAGGGGGATTGTAGTGGTTCTGTTGCACTTTTTGATGAAATGCTCAAGGAAAGTTTGGAGCCCAATGATGTAATATTCATGACTATTATATCAGCTTGTAGTCACACAGGGATGGTTGGAGAAGGATTGAAGTATTTCAACTCAATGTGCGAGCAATATAATTTTGTTCCTTCAAGGAAGCATTATGTATGTATGGTTGATTTATTGGCTCGTGCTGGCAGGCTTGAGGAAGCTTGGAATTTTATTGAGAATATGGTTGTGATGGAACCAGATGTTACTTTATTCGGAGCTTTCCTCCATGGATGCAATCTCCATTCAAGGTTTGACCTTGGGGAAGTGGCAGCGAAGAGAATGCTAGATTTGCATCCTGATGAAGCTTGTTACTATGTGCTTGTTTCGAACATGTATACTTCAGGTGGAAGATGGGACCAGGCTAATAAGGTGCGGGAGTTGATGAAGAAGAGAGGATTGAGCAAGTCCCCCGGTTGTAGCCAAGTAGAGATGGATACTGGTAATGATTTTTCTCCTCTAAGAGTGGCATCTCTTCATTAACCATTACATGTTTTGTAGATTCTTTGCTGCCATCTCAAATGTTTGATCTTCCTTGATACATCGTTGAAGTTCTCTGCATCTTCAAGCAATGACCATGATTAAAGTGCAGACATGGCTTATAAAGCTGGATTAAAGCTTTTAGTGCCAGTGTCTTCATTCACACATGGCTTCTGGACTGAAAACAATGACCCCCAAGAAGAAAGAGCTTAGTTTTTGTGCGTCTCCAGTGTGATTTTGTTCTACTAGAGAGCTCTCCTTTTTATAGTTTTGTAACTGTAATGGTGGTACTGCAGATGACGAAATGTCAGTTATAGAGTTTGTGACAGAATTCCAAAATTCAATATACACAGATGCTTTCATATTAAGAATTGTTTAATATATTGAGATTCCAGAGAGCTTATTATTATCAATGCATGACAGTGTAATAATGCAAGTGAATCCCATGAGACATAAGAGATTACCCAATATCTATAGATTCAACAGAAAGCTTTCAATGAAGTTAACTTCTCATAGCTTCTCAATGAAGCTCTCTCTCTCTCTCTCTCTCTCTGTGTTTTTAAAATTGCGGAGTTGTAATGTAACCAAGTTAGCAACATGGACTGTACAAAGACTAGCCTTACAGGATTTTTATTCTCCTCAGTTTATGTGGCTAGCTGATCTATTACAGATAATTCTACAAGAACAACTGCCAATAATGAAATGACAAATTTTATTCAAATCAGTTTGCCTTCGATTTCCTTTCATTTTTCAAATGCCTGTGCTAGGTTTCATTAAGAATCAGAGTGCACATCTATTAGGAGGAATGTAACCACTCCTATTCAACGGGCAAATCCACTTCCAACCTAGATAGAACTTGGGCAACCCCATTGCCCTTTCTGTGCACGATGCCACAGATACCTTGATTTACTAAAGGGCCCTGTGAATACATTCAAATTATGGCAAATACCGAGCAAATTGATGGAGGGGTACTTGACAACCAATGCCACTGACAAGGATTCTAAACTTCCAATGGTGCACACACACACACACACACACACACATAGATATATATATATATATATATGTATGTACATCAATTCGGAAACCCACAAGAAAACTATGCTATTTAAGTGTGGCAATTCCTTACATGTGCTTGACTATAGTAGCTTCTTGACCCTCTCTGCCATGGAGGCTAAAACTTTGCCTTTCCCTCATCAGAGCCTCAATCCCTGACAAAATTAGTACTTAGTACCTACAGAAAGGACCCCATGCACATAAACTTCATTAATTCCTCCCTTAGGAACCTTCAAACAAGCCATTTTAGTTGTGGTTATTGTCTACAGCGGTAGCGTCTTAGACTAGATGATATTCATCCGAGTAATCATCCCCAAAATGAGCCACCTTGAAAGGGCATCTCTACCTACCACACCAAGAAACACCATCCTTTTGAACCAAATTTTCTTCGTCTGATTAGGATTAATCTGCATAGCACAATGCACAAAGTTCACCATCACATAGTCGACACACAACCCAAGTGAACACAGTAGCCAGGTCTTATCAGAGTTTTAGCACTCTCTCAAGCAACAAGTGATTCTTTCACAAAGCCTTTTTGAAGGCAATCCCCATAAAAAAAAAAAAATTATTTATTTTTATTTTTTTTTTAGAATTGCAATCCCTATCAATTTAAAAGACTGTAGATATGCATGGTAAGATTTCAGGATTGCTTTTGAATTTCCACATACAATTCCCAGCATCTTGCTATGAACTGTAACACTTATTCCTTGGTGAAGCAGCTAGTAGAACAAATTGAAACATCCCTTGATACCATGACATTTTTCCTAGGAAAAACTCCGTAAATTTTCCAAGCAGTTGTAAATTTCATTTGCACAGGAATGAGATTTATCATTTGCTCCAAATCTGTGAACTCTCTTATCAATCTCAATTGTACTGTACCCATGGACCTTTCTCAGACCTATATTTCTCATCATTGTTCTTACCGTCCTAAACCCATCCCAGTCACCTTCTTCTGCAAAAATATTAGATAATAGAGTATAATACCCTGTATCATCTGTCTCTATATCAAAAATGCGTCTTTGAATACTTCTAATCATGTCCATCCTCCTATGGATTCGACACCCATTCAACAGAGTGCCCCAGATGCTTGCATCTGCTGGGAATGGCATATTGTTGATGATTCTATATGCTCCATCGAGATCACCAGCTCGGCTCAGAAGGTCAACCATACAAGAGAAATGTTCAGGCATTGGATCAATGCCAAAGTCCTTCATCATTGAACTAAAATATGACTTCCCTTCGTCTACATATCCTGCGTGACTACAAGCAGACAGAATATTCATGAAAGTAACTTCATTTGGTTTTATTCCTGACCCCACCATTTGATTGAAAAGTGAGATAGCAGTATCAATCTCTCCGTGCATCCCATAACTGGCTATAATGGTGCTCCATGACACCACACTCCTCTCTACCATGCTATCGAAAACTGTCTGGGCCACATGAAGGTCTCCACATTTAGCATACATGTCAGTCAAAGCTGTATCAATATATGTATCCTTAGTTACACCATAGGTAATGAGCTTATGATGAACCCATTTTCCCTTGTCTAAGTATCCTAAATTTGAGCAGGCTTGGATTACAATCAAGAAAGTCACTTCATCCATTTCCAGACAATTTGAATACATTCTGTCAAATAGACTAATTGCTTCTAATGAATTACCATTTTGAGAAAATCCACAGATCATGGAATTCCAAGTTACTACACTTCTTGTTTGGTCCTCGTCAAATATCATGTATGCTGAGTCCAAAAACCCGCATTTGGAGTACATGTCAATCATTGAATTCTGGAGAAACTCATTCAAGACGCCTGTTTTAATAACTTGACCATGGATCTGACGTCCGAATTGGGAACAGCTGATATTTCCACATGCTGAGAGAACACTTGCCAGAGTAAATGAGTCTGGCAATGTTCCTAGACCTTGCATTCGCTCAAACAGAGTCAAAGCCTCCTTTGATAGCCCCTCCCGAGCATAACCTGATATTAGCATATTCCATGACACTATATGTCTCTCTTGAGTTGTATCGAAAAGCTTCTGGCAATATTTTAGATTTGCACAATTAGCATACAAATCTATCAATGCCGATCCCAAAAGATCATAGCCCGTGTCTATGGCTTTTCTAACAACATAACAATGAACCGACTTTCCTTCTCTGAGCCAGCCTAGCCTAGCACAACAACATAAAATACCCATCAGGGTTACTGCATTGGGTTCCACATTGGACTCTTGCATATCAATAAAAGTGTGTAAAGCTTCTTGATAGAGCCCATTTTGATTGTAGCATGTAATCATCGCCGTCCACGAAGAAGTACTCCAGTGAATAATGTTGTCAAAGAGTACCTCCGCGCTATAAAAGTCACCACATTTACCATACATTGCAATGAGAGAATTAACCAATGACCCATTGCTTTCAATCTCCTTTCTCACTACATAGCCATGGACCGACTTTGCCAGTCTGAGAAAACCCAATTCACCACAAGCCTCAGCCACACCAAGCATGGTTACCGAGTCGGGTTCTACACCTTCCACGACCATGTCACAAAATATTTTCAACCCTTCACTTCCCTGCCCATTGTGCACATAACTCAGAACAATTGAACTCCACGAAACAACATCTCTCACAGACATTCCATCAAACACCCTGCGAGCATCATCTAAGCCAGCTGTTTCACCATACATATGAAGCAATGAGGTCTGAACACAGAATCAGACTCAAACCCACATTTAATTATCCTCCCATGGACCTTTTGGCTCATAACCAGGTCACCAAAAGCTGAACAAGCTCTCAATACAGATGGGAACATAAAACTAGTGATATGGGTTTGATTGTTGTACATCATGTTATTGTAGAGTGAAATGGCTTCTCCAAAGAAGCCATTCCACACACAGCACTTGGTGAGTACACCACACATGAAAGAATCGGGATTTGGGAAGTTGTCGAAGACAAGGAAAGCAGATTCAAGGGAGCCCATGTTGGAATATGATTCAATGAGTTTTGTAGAAGCAAGTGGGTCTGTTTGGAGTCCAGTGACAAATAGATGGGCATGGAGTTGAGAAAGTGCTCTTGAGGTTGTGCATGATCTGAATAAAGGCATGTAAAGTGTCATCCTTATTAATGTTTGTAAACAATCTGATTCTGACAAGGTTATCTGTACAGAACTCAAGTATGTTACATGCAAGAACACAACATGAGCTCCCTTTTCTGTGTTTTGATAGCGTCCATAAACTGTGAAGCATAGTTGTGGACAATTCAAGTGTCTCTGGGGAGAGAGAGAGGGAGATGTGATTTTACTTAGGTGGAAATTCCCCATACTACATGATAAAACTGTATATGAAATTTTAGGATTGATTATTTTGCAATACAAATATATTATTTAGGTTGAATTTTTGTAACCCAAAGTGGACATGTCTAACCCATTTAAAATGGTGTTACAATATGATATTGACCTGTTAACGACCCCGCAATCTAATAATTTGATCAAAATTAATCTTACTCATTCAATGTTTAAACTAATCTCAACCATTAATTTAATAATATAAAAAGTAACAGGTTAAATAAGTTTTTCTTGTCAGGTTGACTTGTGTCTTATCATGTATGTTAAATAAGTACATGAATTAATCATGTTATCTATAGGTTCCCACGATTATTGACAGGTCGAATTAGTATTTGCAAATATTACATGTTTATTAAACATGTTTTATTCATATTCATGTCTTCAACTTGTCAATTCGAGATGATATGACACAACACAATGGCCATTCCTACTTTTATTGCTATGTAAGGGTGGAAATTTAACACATGACTCATTAATACAACTCGTATCGTACAAATAATTATAGGATTATGGTTAGTTATTTTTTTACATGAACACGAATATGATACGAGTCGACAACATGAATATTAAATAGGTTGTGTTAGTGTTAAATACACCTAATCCGCACACAACTCGTTTGATTTGGGTAAAAATCTATGTCGACATGTACATATGAACCCTTTACTGACCAACAAGTAATCTAAATGGAATTTTAATCTGGTAATCATAAAATATTAAATATTTTATTACAACCATTAGATTATATTTTGGTATTGAATGAAAATTTGTTTATTTTTGAAATTTTGTTAGATGTTTAAATATTAATGAGTAGCATAAGATCATATTGAATGTGTGGCAAATGGATTAATATATTATCTTTGTGAGTGTTAACATTTAAACATGTTACCTTTATACATATGATGTTAAATATGTTTGCTTCAAATAAGTTGTACAATTGCTTATAATGATGGACGGACTTACCTTTATGCTGTGTTTGGTTGGGGGATTTGGGGAGGGATTTAGAAACGGAAAGAGAAAAGGTGTGTGAAACTATGTGAAATATAAGTATGTTTTATTCACATTTCACCTACCTTTTCCATTTCCCTTTCCAAATCCCTCTCCAAATCCCCTAACCAAACACGCCATTAGACTATCAAGGGCCATGCCCCTCCGCCCAGTGTGAAGAATTTTTCATATGTAGCGGTTACTTGTAAAGCAATATACAAGTCTCATTGGATTGGCCTCCCAACGAACAATTTGAAAAAAAATATCGAGTGCCTATAGGGAATCACATGTATTATTCTACATTAATTATCAACTGTCATTTTTATATTTTCTCTTCAAACACTAACACAAAAAATTAATAATTTCATTGTATAAATCAATCACATTCAAGTAAGGTACCACATTACAAATATCATTGCCACGCATATTCTTCCAAAAGTGATGATTTCTACCAAGTGCGACTCTAATACATGTAACCATGTAGGGGTGATGCCATTCATGGCTTGATAGTGTCACAGGACACCATCCAGCTGCTAGAGACTTTTAAAAAAATGAAAACTAAAATAAAAAATTTATAAGATAAAAATTAAGTTAGGCAATGTTTAATCCCATTAAAAAATTAGCGACTCCATCCAACTCTATTCAACTCATGTTTTGTAAATCAAAAGGCATTAAAACGCAGCGGATTAAATGTTTAGATCATACCTTTTAGCGAAGAACCTCGTGGGTAAATCACGTGCTTCATGAATCTGGTCAATCAACCCAGCAATGGGGTGATATTACAATAGTGAATATCACCCACACAAATCACAGTGCAATAGGCTTGATCGTTGTTTATGGGAAGAGAGTCAGAGAGAGAGGAGAGTCTGGGAAAAAGGTTATGGGTAAAAACCCTATAACGTATCTGATATACGTATCTGATTCAATATATTAGATTAACCATATAATCTGATATATAACCAATATCTATCTATCTATCCATATCCAATGATATGATAGATATAGATATCTTGAATGGTTATCCAAATAAGTTTGAATTTTAATTCAAACTTACATGGATAAGGTTCAAGAGGTTTAGGCTCAAAAAGCTCAAAGGGCCATGCCACATGGGCGCCCAATTTCTAACATCTCCCACTCGCACATGAGTTGGCATGACACTGCCACATCTCTATCTCAATCTCCCATAAAATGAACAATCTCATACTAGCCAATGCACCGTGCGACTGCTGAGAACACCTGCATGTGGGAGCTCTATACTAGAAACTCAAAATGAGCCAGCATAGAGACATCAACCCAAAAGGAACAAAAATAGTGTCTCATATACCCCAGACCCATCTAATTACACCGGTCTAAAAAACATCTCTAATCCCTCAAAAAGAGCATGTTTGACCCTCTCAATTCTTGCAATATATTCACACTCAATCCGCTTCTCATACAGAGCGATGTGAGTTGCCGGCAGTGAATATACATCAGTGGTGTAATACTAGATGATCTTCCCTTTGCTCTCATGCCATTTAGTTTAGGATTGACCGCTTTCCCAGTGATGTCCCTTAAGGCCGAATCATACATGACCGCAGGCAACATACCAAAGTAGCAGAACATCAACCCCTTACCTTATGACATAGTCAAAAGTCACAAAAGGGTACAAAAAAGAAAGTCATATCAATAATGACACGTAAGACTCACACGGTGAGGAAACAGGGATCCATTCTCTCACCTCATTGCTCAGTCGCCAAGCACATATAGTATGAATACATGTTACGGTGGAGTAACTCTTCCAAAAGAGTGACGTCATACTCGATACACCGTACAGATATTAGTCTAGTCGCTTTCTAGCGCCTAACCCGAATTCTCTATCTGCTCGCCTTCTAGGCGCCAAATGAGATCTCGCATCTGGCTAATCATAACAGGCACAACATGGAAAGTGGGTACTAACATCCATGTTTGGTCCTTAACACGACCTCATCTTGGTTGTAACCAAGGCGACATGCATAGTGGATAATTTTAAGCCTCTCTTGGCTTCAAATAAAAATAAACCACTAGTCTCATCCTCGCTCGCTCTCAAGCGCCAAGGGCGATTGCTCGTGTGAGTGAGCCAATCTTGCCTGCTGACATCATCATCTGCTAATCATTATGACACAAACCATAATAGTGTCAACATCCCATCATCTCAAAATAAGTGATCGATTTTCAAAAAAAAAATTTGATCACAGCTTGCGCAATTCTAGATTCCAAACATAAGCCTTATCAGCACCTCTTGCGATAAGTATATACAATGGAATCCACCATGTGCGCCTCTCATGAAGTGATTTAAGATCACTACCTCTTGCGCAATTACCTCTCTAAAGATATTTTGGTGACCAATTTGCGTTCATTCTTGATGCGCCCAACTAGCGCATTGAATCTTACAATGAGCAAATTAATATACTACTAGTAAAGCATTTTATCCACAATCTAATGAGCAAGGTCAATGTCAAAACAACTCAGTTGACCGTTTACCAAAGATAACACTTATCATGCCGAATACGCCCACATAGCGTACTTTAGGCTCCCACCACAAAGAAAAGATCAAGGAATATAGATCATCTGTTAATCCCAAAGACAATCCGAGGATACACTCAATAGCTAAGGCTCTGGCTTTTACCGATAGGTAAGTCAATGGGTTTGTAATTTTGCATCTAGAATTATTCTAGGATATTCCTTATGTAAGTCATTGAAGACAAACCGAGAATTTTCCCAAAACAATCCCTAAGGATCGTACATCCGAGCATATAAATTACATCACCCATGTCCATCATATCTAAAATAGAGGACTGCCCACCCTAGGTGGCGACATCCTTATAAATTCCTGGCTCATAATGACTAAGTAAGGAAAAACTTCTTTTGGACCATTGATCATGCCTCAGTGGTCTTCATCGATCATCGTTTGCCTATCATGGCTTGACGAAGTCTAAGAACCACTATTTGGATAACTGTTTTAGGCTAGAAAAGATTTATTGGAACTAGCAACCTTTTTGCGCTCCTAACTTTTCACCATAAAAGCAGAAGGTAAATCCCTACGGATCTACTTATCCAATTCTCCAACGAGAAGTTGGGTCACAATGTCCACAAATCAATGTTCCGAACTTATGTCAATCATAGCCTAAGTCGAAATAACCTCACTCCCCAGGAGGAAGTCTCCTCATGGTCTACACCTTCCTCAATGGTGCGACTTTTCGGTATCTAGCGAGCCTTATGCCTCAACAATGACTATCCAAATTATGCATAACTTTAGAACAGTTTCGCGTCATAATGGAAAGTCAACCAATTTATAGAAATGGTTAATCCTCAAAGACTTTGTCTTAAACTGCGCAACATTAATCCACTTTCTAAAAACAGGAGACTAGAGCCTTTGGCATTATCCTAGGCTCTTTATCATCTTGCGGAGCAATCATGAATGTTTCATTCTCAATCACCCAGTGATGACGTGGAAAATTTTCACATTTGCTACCACGCAACTAAGAATGTAGAGAATTCTTCTCTAATGGAGTAATCCATTAGTAGGCACATCGCTCCCACTGTCCCTAGGATATTGGAAATTTCTTTCCATTCTCAACTAGGCTACATAAAAGCGCTATGCTTAGAATTCTCTATCTTATAGAGTTCCAAAACTCTATACACGTCACCTTTACTAAGAAAACTTTATGTGACTTAGTTACACTACCACAAAGCTGCTTACCTATATGCACATGACCCGGAGGGTTTACATGACCGCATACAATAATGCGCCACACAACCCTATGTGTTTACAAGACAGCATACAATAATGCGCTATAGAACCCTAGGTCTTAACTTCACAATCTTATGAGAAGTAGAATAAAGATAAGCTGCTTAACGGTTACAGATCGCCCATAGATGGCTCTCTGCTAACCCATTACTCAAAATGGAGTGTAAAATCTGATATGGAGGGCACTTAGTTAGGGATATAGGCAACAAACTAGTGCAATTCCCAATTGGGAAACATTTTGCGCCATTATCCACCTAACATTAACAATATTTAATTCCTTATCTCTACTACACCATTGTGTTGTTGAGTACTAGGAATAATCAATTTTCTAAGCATCCATCTCTCTTCACAGAGCTTTCTAAAAAAAATAGCTCAAATAGATACTCGCCACCTTGATCAAAACTAAAAGCACAAAAGCTCTTATCTAATTGATCTCGACCTCATATGTGCAATGTCAAAAAATATCTCAAAACTTTTGACTTATGGGAGATCAAATAGTCTTGACTCAAATGCGTATCGTAATCTATAAATGTGTCGAGATTGAGGCTTAGCTTTCATACCCTTACACATATCTAGTCACAAAATATCATAGTGGACTAAATGCGCCAAAACAAATGACCTTCTACGGCTTTCCTACTTACTTGTGCGCACCCATTGCGAACAAAGTTACACATTTATATGAGAGCAGGATGTCACAAACGAGTGGGCCCGAGAAGGCCTACTCAAACCATCGTGTCATCATCTCATTAATGTGATTAAGTATAATAAGCCACCGGTTCATGACCAACGTCATAAACTAATTCCAATCATCTTAATGTGTGAGTTCTCGAAGACAAGTTTAAAGGTTTAGGCCCAACTAGGTAATGACTCACGACTAATTCATATTCACTAGATCATAAAAGGATGTCATGGAGATATCAAGTGCGCCTAAGTCGCAAATTTAACTAGTAAGTGCTAATCCCCTGCACCTTCAAGTCAATTTTATTCTCCATACACTTTAATGCATCTAGTTGAAAGATGACGATACTCCTCTTGCCATATCTATTTTTCGCTTCATAGTTACTTGCAATTAATTCTACTATCCACAAGAAGGAGAGAATAAGCTATCAATCTGTGACAGCACTTGAAGTAACTTAAGTGGGAATTAGGCTAAAGAGTCTAATTCAACACAATGCTCTCACAAGCGATGCGTCAAATTCTTAGAGTCATAACAACCTTGTCGGCCTTGACATTTTCATTACTATGCTGCAACGTTTGCGCTTAATGGTAAATGTTATTCAAAAACGTTAACCTAGTAAAGGAATAATACAAAGAAGCACCTCATCATGTCTCACACTCAAGTGTGGAAACAGTAAGTGTCCAGACTTAGACAAGTTGGCAATGATAATAGATTTTGCAGCCACTAAGCGCTAATCTTTTCACTTAGTGTTAATAGATTTTGCAGCTTCTAAGCGCTAATCTTTTCACTTAGCGTGATATTTCAACGCACACTATTATAGTGCATGAAATTTTGCTCCATCCACTCCCAGTAATTGGGAAGAGAGCAAAACAATGCTCATACTGGCTACTCGTCTTACACTTAATGACTAATTTATTTAAGCTCGCATTTCTTGGATGACGTGACTCTTGAATGTTACTTCATCCAATGATGTAACATTATTTACAAGTCAAATTTACAGAGTCAATCCGCGCAGCTCAATAGTCAAGATCATATACAGATCTATTGAGGGCTTACTAATTTCATAACTCCAAAACTCGCCAACCAAAACTACATAGCATGCCGCTAACCATAGCGCACACATTAGTTTTTATTGTGCCAAATAAGGCAACAAAACCACGGCGACTTTGAGTCATGTTTCCTTACTTTGGCTCAATTAAGGTCTGACCTAAAGTCTCCAAGACTTTTGCTCATCTAAAGAATGGGATTACATTGTTCACATTTGAACATCTCTACTAAGTCTAGGTCAACCAAATTAACTTCCATAAGCTAAATCAATTTAGTGAGAAATTCGCATTGGGATTAATTTGATTAGCATAATATAATTTTGCCGCAAAAATCTAAATTAAATAGTGACAATATTACACAAGTCGCAAGATCGAAAATCCGCTATGCTCGTAATCATCTCTTGCGCCACAGGTGACAATTATCCAAAATTTAATTTAATTTATGCGCAAAATATTGGTTTTCGGGAGTTAATCTACAAAGATTTCTCTCAACCGAATAACCTCCCACTGATTATGGCATGTCTAAAAGCATGATAAAAAATTCTAATTCCATACAACAGCATCATAATGTAGATTCACAATCAATACATACTATGTTACATTGAATAACGGAATTAAAATAAAAAACAATTAATCATGCTATTCTAATTACAACATATTATAAACTCTAAGCAAATAAACAACAACATGCTGTATTTAATATTCAAATTATGCCATAACAGAAAGTATATCACTTCTGGAATTTTCTGGAATTTTTTTTGGTATTTTTCTGGAATTTTAAATAACTAATAAACACACATAAAATTAGAAATAAAAAATCCAGAAACTGATACACTGAAACAATTATACCAGTAAATAGTAAAATATTTCAGAAGTCCACAATAAAAATTTCAACCCCAGAAAATTATTTATGCAATATCAGAATCATTTTAAAGCATAAAAAATGAATTATTAACACAGAAAAAATATTTTTTATTTTCGTAAAATTTTCAAAATTTTACAGAAGATACAAAATTTAATTCTGAGTCTAATGGTACCAACCATGCTTAAAACAAAGCTATAACGAATAAATTATGGCCAATTAACGCGATTCAGAATTTTAAAAAAAAACAAACAGAGCCTTACCACCAAGCCAGCTGGGGAAACGGCTCGGCTCGCGGCTCAGAACGCGGCTCGGCACGTGGCGCGCGTGCGTGGCGCCGACGGCTCGCGCGTGGACAGCGCCGCTGACGCGCGCGTGATGGCGCGTGCAGGCACGTCGGAAGCGCGTGCCAGCGCGTGGAAGCGCGTGATAGCGCGTGGAGGCGCGTGCCAGCGCGTAGAAGCGCGTGATAGGCTGCTCACGGCGTCAGGTGGCGCGTGCAGCCCACGCGCCGCCTTCCAGGGTGTTTTCTGGTCCGATTTTTATACTGCCGGACTCCATTTTCCAAAATAAAATCATTTATGGTCTTAAAAATGACATTAATGATCATAAAAAATGAAATATTTTGGATCTCTTTCTCTTTTATAAATATTCATGAGCATCGATGTGTACATATATATAAATATACACATGATAAAAGAAAGCACGAAAAAACCCATACATGGCTCTGATACCAATGTAAATCAAAAGGCATTAAAACGCAGCGGATTAAATGTTTAGATCATACCTTTTAGCGAAGAACCTCGTGGGTAAATCACGTGCTTCATGAATCTGGTCAATCAACCCAGCAATGGGGTGATATTACAATAGTGAATATCACCCACACAAATCACAGTGCAATAGGCTTGATCGTTGTTTATGGGAGAGAGTCAGAGAGAGAGGAGAGTCTGGGAAAAAGGTTATGGGTAAAAACCCTATAACGTATCTGATATACGTATCTGATTCAATATATTAGATTAACCATATAATCTGATATATAACCAATATCTATCTATCTATCCATATCCAATGATATGATAGATATAGATATCTTGAATGGTTATCCAAATAAGTTTGAATTTTAATTCAAACTTACATGGATAAGGTTCAAGAGGTTTAGGCTCAAAAAGCTCAAAGGACCATGCCACATGGACGCCCAATTTCTAACATGTTTTACACCATCAATTAGGTTTATAAAACACTACAAACACTATAAACTAATCCAAGGGTAGAGAATCTTCATGAAAACTTTTCATGATACTTCTTTCATGATACCTAGTATTATTGTTATTTTATATTCTACTCAATCTGTCTCGACATCGATAATCACACAGAATAAAAAGAAAAAAAAAATCAATGATACAAAGCAACAAAGGCAAGGGAAATATGGATTAGTGGCATACATGAAGGATTTGGAGTCTCTATTTTTTTCTTTTTTCTTCTTGAGTTCAAAACTTCAACAATTTATAAATATTGTATTTTGTTTAAATGATTGGTTGGTCACATATATCAAAAAAAGATGTATTTGACATTGTTGACAATGATATTATCATTCAATATGTTCAAAATATGAAATCTTGTCAAATTAAATTGTCGAAACAATAGTATGAATTTATTAAAAAAAAATTCTTCTATTTATGACGTGAATATTTAATTTAGTTTGTTGTTTGTGAGTAATGAAAACTTGAATATTAGCACTAGGGAAATTATTATTATTATTATTATTATTTTATATAGATTTGATAAAATGTATGTTTGTGAATATTCCATCCATTAAAATTTTTGGAGTCGTCATAGTAATCATGGATGTTCAATTGAACACCTTGGATTATATATATATATATAATTTAGCCGAAAGCTTTATGTTGAACATCCTAACCCATTTTCTTAAATATCCAGTCCAATTGAACACTCACCTAGCCCACTTTCTTAAACACCCAACCCAACCCATAACCTTTTAATCAATATATACTAGTGGGTGATACACGCGATAAGTGCACAATTCAAATAAGTAAGAATAAAAACAAATAATAAAGAAATTAATATTATAATATGTATGTTATCTAAGAGGTTGAGAGGGAATAAAAATAAGCATAAGAATTATGTGGGTCTAGGCGTTGCCACGTGGTATGGTTATGGATTATTACATGTATGATAGTTGTCAAATTCTTATCAAACACTACATTAGTGTTTTATGTTATGCAAAACTCTTCAGGATATAAAATCTTATCGATATAGAAGTCTTAAACAACATAAGTTTGTTTGGGATTAGACTTCTGGAACATTCAAACTACTTGTGAGGTAAGTCACTGAATATTATAAATAGGCAACACCCCCATGGGTTAAGGTACGCAATTTCTCTTTGTGAATTAGTCCATCAAATATTTTGATAGCATTGGAGGACTGACTTGGGTGTCGGAGGGCCCCCGGCTACGGCTGGGGTGCTTTGTCTTGAAGATAGCGATCGCATGGTAGCGTTGATCACAGACGGACAAAATATTATAGCTGTCCATCCACCACCACAGTCATTAGAATTAAAACCTAGTGATGTTACATCCAGTAAACCTTTAGTAATTACAGCTTTTGTAGAAACTCCTGATTGATCATCACAAAGAGAAAACATATTAGTTAAAGATGTTATACCTTTGATTAAACAGAATAATTATACCAATCTCTACTGCCAAACAGTAGGAAAACAATTAACCAGAATTGAAGAAACTGTCACACAAATAAGAGACAATTATAGGATTCAACCTAAGGATGAACCCATATTAACAGTAAATATTAAACCAGCATTAGAAGTGACAAAATTTAATCTTAAGTCACATAAACAAGACGATGAATTTATGGAAACCCTAGTTAAGAAAATTAAAGATATTAAAATAGGGGATTCCTCACAAATTAATATGTTGACCAGTCAACAAAAATCTCACAATCCAGAACAAATGGAAGATAGTGATAAAGATATATTACCATCTCAAATTGTAGAAATCCAAAATAATTTCCAGAATATTCCATCCGTTAATAAAATTAATTATGTCAAAGGCACCAATAGGATGGCCTTAACAGGACCTAGTAGGTACTACTACCCTAGACCTACGCCTATGGATACCCTCTATGAAGAAGATTTCCTTCAAACTCAAAGGTCTTACCATGGTAAAACTATTTATGAATGGAATCTTGATGGATATTTTGAATACCAGATATTTGAACTATTACATCAAATGATGATATATTCTACAGTATGTCAACAGAATGACAATGCAAATCACCAGATAGCCAGATTTATTGTTAATGCCTTTACCGGCGTCCTTAAGGGATGGTGGAATAATATTCTCACCATTACTCAACAGAATGAAATTTTAAATTCATTTAAAATTCATATCGATCCTTTAACAGGACATTCAGAACAAAGAGACAAGATGCAGTCTACACTCTTATCAATACTATCATCCATCACTTCGTACGATATGATGATTGTGCTAATGATAGAAGTAGAGAGCTTTTACAGAATCTTAGATGTCTGTCTTTAACCTATTTTAGATGGTATAAAGATGTTTTCCTTATGAAATTTGTTCGTCGATTTGATGCTAACAGTGAACATTGAAAAGCTAAATTTATAGATGGCATTTCTAGTCTTTTTGCTGAAAGAGTCAAAAAGAAATTACGGGATCATCACAATAGAAGGACCATTCCCTATACAGAATATACCTATGGCCAGTTAATAGGCATAGTAACTGAAGAAGGTCTTGCCTTATGTAATGGTCTTAAACTCTAGTATCAAATGAAAAGGTAGAATCTTACAGGCAAAAAAGAATTAGGCAAATTTTGTGAACAATTTGCCTATGATACTAAAATACAGTATCCTACTAAACACAGAAAACAAAAATTTGGGAAACCTTCCAAACATTATTCCAAAAAATACATAAAATATAAAACTCTCAAGCATTAGAATCCGCCTAAAAAATCCTATGAAGGCAAACAGAGAAAATTTTACGAAAAGAAAGATAAATCCACAATAACATGTTATAAATGTGGACAAACAGGCCATTATGCTAATCGCTATCGAACAAAAATCCTGCAAAAACTTAATGAAATGGCACTTGTTGATCATCTCCAACAGCAGATTCTTCAGGCTATCTCTAAAGAAGAAACAGAAACATGTTTAGATGATGGACTTGCTGAAATTTATTCACCATCTATGTCCGATCTTGAGTCAGACTCTTCTCCAGAAATTTGTTCCTGTAAACAAAATAATATAAATCAGATTACAGAAGCTAACTATTGGAAAGCAATAGTAGAAATGAATGGTCTTGACTTAGGTGGACCTAGACCTAGCATTAATGTCCTTACAAATAATGAGCAAAACATGTTAAACATAGCTGACCAGATAAAAGATCTAGAAATTAAATTAAATTTTTTTAGAAATGTGCTATCAACAGCATAAAAAAGAGGAAATTGGTCTTCCCCCCAATCATTACAGTATGAAAGAGGTTTTTAATCGTTTACAGACCTCTTATCCCATTGATAAACCTGTAACAGTCTAGGATCTTAAAATGGAGATTAATGTGTTAAAATCTGAAATTAACATCTCCAAACAGCAAATTTATTCATCATTGCTGATATTAAGAAAATTAATACTCAGCTAGCTTAACAGAAAGGATCCACCAAAGATAAAGGTGTTACTGAAGGAGAATCCAATAATGACAAACCTGATCCATCTGACAACCAATATTCAGTGCTTATGAATCATATTACTTTCCAGAAATGGTATATCAGAATTACTTTTATTATAAAACTAGATTTTATAATTAAAGATGTTGTAGCCCTTGTGGATAGTGGCGCTGACATGAATTGTATACAGGAAAGTTTAATTCCTACTAAATACTTTCAGAAAACAACCCAGTCACTCACCAGTGCTAGTGGTAATTCTATGTATATTCGCTATGAACTTCCAGAAGTTCTTATCTGTAACCAGGGCATTTGTCTTCCCATTTTATTTGTTCTTATCCAAAATATGTCTCAAACTATTATTTTAGGGACACAATTCCTGTGTTTATTGATGCCTATCACTAAGGCAGACTCCATTGGTATTCATACAACCATTAGTAATCAACCGATTATTTTTGAGTTTATTACAAAACCATATACAAAAGAATTAGATCGAATCAGAGATCTAGTTAATTTAAAGGAAAAACAAATTAATTTTCTCCAAATAGAAATTCATTTTCTAACAACAGAACAGAGGTTACAACAATGCTCCTTACAGAATAAAATTAAAATGCTTGAAAAAGAATTTCAAACCGAAATCTGCAGTGATGTTCCAAATGCCTTTTGGGAACGTAAGAAACATATAGTTTCACTTCCATATGTGCAGGGATTTGATGAGCGCGAAATTCCCACTAGATCGCGACCTAGTCAAATGAAGAAAAGAGTATTTAGAATTGTGTAAAACAAAAATAAATACTCTCTTACAAAAAAACCTAATTAGGCCAAGTTATTCTCCTTGGAGTTATACAGCCTTTTATGTAAACAAAAATGCAGAAATTGAAAGAGGTGTGCCAAGATTGGTCATCAATTACAAACCTCTAAATGATGCCTCAAAATGGATCAGATATCCTATCCCCAATAAAAAAGATCTTTTAGATTGATTACAGGATTCAATCATTTTTTCCAAATTTGATTTAAAATCAGGATATTGGCAAATCCAAGTTGCTGAGCAAGATAGATATAAAACTACTTTTACAGTACCTTTTGGACATTTTGAATGGAATGTTATGCCTTTTGGATTAAAAAACGCTCCATCTGAATTCCAGCATATTATGAATGATATCTTCACTCCCTATACAGAATTTGCTATTTGTTATATTAATGATGTTCTTATTTTTTCATCATCCATTGACCAGCATATTAAACATCTTAATATTTTTAAGCATGTTATTATCCGACATGGATTGGTGATTTCTGCACCAAAAATGAAACTTTTTCAAACAGTAGTCCAGTTTTTAGGCCATAATATTCATAATGGCACTATAATTCCTATTAATAGAAGTATCGAATTTGCATCTAAATTTCCAAATGAAATTAAAGATAAACACAATTACAGAGATTTCTTGGTAGTCTTAACTATGTTAGCGACTACTATCATCAATTAGCACAAGATGCTGCAATCCTTTATACCAGACTTTGGAAAAATCCTCCACCATGGACACCAGAACATACCAAAGCTGTCTAGAAAATAAAGCTTAAAGCAAAGACTCTTCCTTGTCTTGCTCTACCTAATTCGAAATGGAAGAAAATTGTTGAAACCGATGCCTCTAACCAAGGGAATAGAGGTATTTTAAAACAATTTAATCCCAACAGCAAAAAAGAAGAACTTTTGCTATTTATTGTAGGCAGTTGGAAACAGACATCTTTAAATTATCCGTCCATTAAACAGGAATGTTTAGCCATTGTAAAATGTGTTTCTAAATTTCAGGATGATTTATTAAATCAACATTTCTTAATTCGTGTTGATTGTTCTGCTGCAAAATAGATCTTTAAAAAAGATGTCCAAAATCTTGCTCAAAAATAGATATTTGCTTCCTGGCAAAGCTTACTTTCAGCTTTTGACTTTGATATCGAATATATGGTGAACAAAATTCTTTGCCTTATTTTCTAACCCTGGAATATTTGTAGGGTCCACATGTCCAGTAGAGGTCGAGGCCCAGGCTGAAGGGGCCGTGGAAGGGGATCTAACTCTTACCATGTACAGAATCCATACCATACAGAATTCCTAGGGCTTCACACTGCCCTTAACAGTAAAAAAATGGGAGTCTAGCCAAATGGCTAAGGATGTCATCCTTACTCCTCCAGAACCCTATATCCAGAATAGTATTACCAAGGAAACTGTCCTCTACATTAATACAGAAGATGAACAATGGATGTCTGATCCATAGGAGATCAAAAGGCGGTATCTTACTACTCAATAATTTCTGTCACACTTTGATCAATACAGATACATATATGAAAAGATACTCATTGAGACTGCTTCGATTGAGTTCAAACATACTTTAGATGATCCCAATCACACTGCTAGTTCCTTCAATTTCAGTAAAGCGACCATTTAGAAGGTTATGCCCATGGCTGCTTGGGATATGCATCCCCAAGTCACCAGAACTTTGGATATCCGTAACAAGGAATCCCGTTACAGTTATTGGGATTATATTGATGCCTTTACCTATGCATTTTACTACCAGAATCCCCCACGGAGCCATTCTTGGTTTCTCCGTATCATTTTCGATGTTATCAAAAATGATCTACCTAACTGATTTCTCGTTTGGTGGGATAAATTCGGGCTCCAGTTAGAAATTTTTCCAGAACTTATTAGGCAGGCTTTTAATGAATGGCAAATTGCTTATAGTCGCCTTCCAGTATACAAGGACATTTCAATGTCTAAATCAGTTGTTCATTTTGTCATTCGCTTTGGAATTCCATGGATATGGAAGTGGGATTTCCAATGTGATTACTAGAATAAAGTTCCACGACTCAAGAGTTTTCTTTGTGAAATGGTGGACAAAAGGGCTTGATACTCCTAAACAACAGCTGGATATCTTACAGAAAATCCATGCTCATACCAAGGCATACTAGGAGTCTGTTCCCAAATTACTCCCAGCAACTCCAGTCACGAAGAATCCTTTTTACAGATTCAAATTGAATTACGACAAAGGTATCCAGATTTGTCAGAACATGAATTAATAGTCAAAAGTATGGACTACATGAAGGAACAGTTCCTTCAATCCCTCTCCAGTGATGATACCAGTATGTAATATGTTACTAGCAGCCAAGTGCCTGACCCAGAGGAAGATCCAAATCAGGATGAAAATGAGTTCGCAGTACTTGCCGGTGAAGCTTAGGATCCTGCCGACAATGAACCTAATCTTGGTGACTCTTGGACTCTCTGAGTAGTCTCATTACCGAAAAGATTGAAAAGGAAAAAGACAAAAAAGAAAAAGGCAAGGCGGAGTAACCTTGTCCTCCACTAGCATCACTTTTCAGAAGCGTCGGCACAAAGCAACAAAAACTAGTATAATGACTTTAGACAAAAGCAGATGCTCTGTCGGCCATCTAGCACTAACCATACAACTGTTCTTACAGCTATTCACTACAATACAATAAAGATAAGGTGTTGAGTCATCATCAGATCAGCTGAGGATAAGGACGATCGACTCCACTCCATAAGGACACGCCACCTGTCCTCACCCTTATCTTATCTTTTCTTTTATTTGTCTATAAAAGGGATAGCCTCACCCTTGTTGAAGGCAGAGTAGTATGAAAGATTTTATATAAACATATAAGTGTGCTTTGTCTCTCCCTGTACGCCTTTTCTACTATTTAATAAAGTTTGAAGTTCTGGTTTTAAGTATTTATTTTCAAACTTTTAATGTTTTAATGTATGCCTGTAGATATACTTGTTAAATTGTATGAAATATTAGAATATTATAAACAACGTCGTAATTTTTGGCTTACTGTTGATAATCGCCATTTACAGTCTGTAAAAACATCGCATTTACAGAACATTAATAATCAAATACAGTTAATTGAGCAGCAGATCCAAGAGCAGATTTGTTTGTTGGTAGCGGCCGTCCGGCCACCACCTTCTCTACAGTAAACAATATGAGACCATATATGGCATAATTTGAATCTAATATAATAATATGAATAATAGTATTCTTGGGTTTGTGCTAATTGAGGGTAGAACTGTGTCAGGTTAAGTGGAACATCACCCAAGTCGCGTAGAGGTAGACCGGTTAGTAATGATTGCGGTTAGGTCGTATCCTTGGAAGTCGTTGACAGACGTACTTAGCTTTACCCTGTGTCAAGCACCTCACATTGGTATCAGAGCCAAGTTTATTACTATTTGTATTATAATTATATTTTATTTAAATTATACATATATGGTCCCTATATACCTGCATGAGTACTGCACCTACAGAGGATATAATCACTACAGTAGCCAATACAGTAGCTTCTACATCAGAAGCGGCCGAATTAGTTGCCTACCAAGATGTTAGGGAAGCCTTAGACAGCTGGACTATCCCAAAAGTCAAACTAGATACTATCTACAGGATAGGAACCTTCAACTTTATCAGTAGAAAAATAATTAAAACCTTTGAACATATGTAGACACCCCATTTTTGACCGTCTTCAAGACTTGGATGTTCTTGCAGGTACATCCGGTGATGAGTTTGATTACTCGTCGAGCGCTCGAAATCCACGGAGGAATGCCACAGGTTTGAGTTTTCCAAACCCTGCATCCATTCTGTTTCATTTTTGGACCATGTGTAGGCCCTTTCAACATGTTGTTGTTCATGGCCTGTCGGCCATCCTTGGGCACTGCCAGCCATTGCTCTTGGCCTGCCGGCCATTGATGTGCCATGCTGGCCATCAATGAGCCCCTGCCGGCCACCACTGATGGCCGGCCGGCCACCAATGTATCAGTAGATATTTTCTGATATTTTGTGCCAGCTGTTTGCACAGATTGAGCCATCTTCTTGCACGTGTATGGCTGGATCTCTTTGAGGGGATTTTGTATCTTTTATATATAGAGGCCCCCTCTTGCATATGTGGGGGTTGGAAATTTTGAAGACAAAAAAATTTCTCTCTCTCTCTCTTTAGAATCCTCTCTCTAAATATTTTGTGCTTTATAGCCTAAATTCTCTACACTCTTACATATGAGTGTAGACACCCCATTTTTGACCGTCCTCAAGACTTGGACGTCACCGTTGGAACACTCGGTGATTATCCATGTTTGTGTTCGTTTGGAGATTCCCGGAGTTCTCGGCTCGCGCGCCGTGCCTCAGGACCTCCGGACTCGACCGTTTGTGTTTGGTTTTGCACCAAACACTTGTGTTTTGCCTTGAAAGGGCAAGGAATGCTTTGTGAGGCATCCCTACACACCACCGGCTGGGGCTGGAGGCCACCGGCTGGCTAGAGTTTCCATCGGCACTATATTGTGCCGGTCGGCACTCAATTTTGTCAAATGACATTTTCTGCCGGCCGGACACTGTGCACTTGCTTTCTGAGATATTTTCAGACAGCTGTGTGCAATTGGTTTCCCCTCCATACACGTGTATGGAGGGATGAGCTTGCTTAGGGACTAAGCTTGTAAGCTTTTTGCCTATAAGAGGGAAGGCTCCTCCCTTTGCTCAAGGGTTACAAAATCTGAGAGCTTTAGACATTGTTAGAGAGTGAGAGCTCTGGTTCTTTTAGGGTTAGAATAGATATACACTCTATCTCTCTCTTTCTCTTTGAAATCTAGGTGTTTTGTGCCTTACTATTGCACACAAACACCTAGTGTCTCACCTTATCCTTGCAACTGAGGTTCTAAGGGCTGTTTTTTAGTGTTCTTGACTGGTTTTGAGCTCAAGGACCCATCCACTCCAACCTTTGTGAAGGTGGTCTTCAAAGGTAACAAAACTACCATTTTTCCCCCATTTTTGCACTCTCTTTTTACTTGCTTTAAAGTAGTTTTTGAGCTTAGTGTTTGGCACATAAAAGTTCTGTTTTTTGACCCTCTTCATTGTATATTAAGAGTGTTTAGTGGTTTGGGTAGGTTTGACCACCTTTAGGCCTTGAAAAGGCCACTTTTTGTGCTATTTTGCGAGAGATCCGAGACTTTGGTGATAGGATCTCTTCACCACTGAAATCTTGAGGGATTTCAGTGGTGAAGAGCATGCCTTGAAGTCTCAAGAAGGAGAGGGCCACCCCCTCTCCTTGATGTCCTTGAAAAGGGCAAGTTTTGCTTCCTTATGTAACTTCATGCTTGAGTGTGTGTTGAGCATGTTTGACTTGTTTTCCATGCTTATATTGCCATGTTATAACATGATTTCAAGTTAGTTTAGGTCTCTTATGCATGCCTAGCATAGTTGCCTTGTAATGCCTCTTTGATGCCTTACATGCCTAGGTTGTATGCCTTAGCTTCGAGCATGTTTTAAGCTTGCACTTGTGAAGCTTGTATGCTTATTTTGCCATGATCTAGCTCTGTCCATAGCCATTTGGGTCGATCTCATCATGCATTACATAGCCCCTTTGTATTTGGCTTGTTGGCCTTAGGAGTATGCATGTGTAGTATACCATGCTTGCACTATTTTCAATGATTTGGAACCATTTAGCATGGTATTTCAGACCTTGTAGTGTACTTGTATGCATGCTTTAGTTGCTTCTTTAATGCTTTAAAAGCATGTGTTGAATGCTCCATGTTTTGGTCATGTTGCATGCCTTTGTACTTGAGCCTCTTAGATGCCATCTAGGTGCTCCTTAGGCTTTGTTTAGGTCTTCTTGTGACCTGTTTTGAGTCCCCTTAGCTTGTGAGGCTTGGTGGACTTGGCCTTGGTTTAAGCCTTCATGGCTTGTTTCAAGACTTGGGCCATTTGTTGCATATTTGGTTGTTTTGTCTCATGATTTGGCATCATGTTTTGTGTGATTTCAGAGCTTCTTATGCATGCTAGTAATCCATGTTTAACTTACTTTCAAGTGTGCTTGAATGTTGTTTGTTATGCTTAAGTGTTGGTGCCTTAACATGTGTATGTGTGCATGTGTGTTTGGCCCTCATAATTTAGCATTGTGGCTACTGATTTTGGGCCTTAGAGTTGCCTAATTCATGTATAAGTCCATCCCCCATTGGTTTGCATGCTTGCTTGTGTGCCTTGCATAAGTGCATCACATTGTTCATTTTGCATGATAGATAACATGCTTAGGGTTGCATCACATTTGCATGCATGTTAAGCCTCTTGAAATGAAGTATGATAGAGGTTTGAGCACCCTTGTTTGCTTGTTTGCATTGCATGCATTTGAAATCAAAGTTGCATTCTTGGTTCTTAGGGCCATCATGCATGGAAATGCGCGATTGGTGGTCCGGGAATCGAGGCACATGCCCCTTCGAGTCAATAACATGATAAGGGAGTGTGTTTGGTGCATACATGCTTTGAATCACATTGCCATGCAAGTTTTGCCCTCTGCTGCTGTGAGTTGCAGGTTCTGCAGGTGTTAAGTGCCGACCGGCACATTTTAGTGCCGACCGGCAGTGAATTGGCAGCCGATAGCTTCAATCAGTGCCGGTGGCCACATCTTCAGCCGGTGGTGTTCTACCCCAGCCGGTGGTACTCCCCAGTGCCCTGAGAGGCACTCCAGGGACTTTGGTAATTTTCTAAGGAGGATAGCAGGGAAAACAGAGGCACACTTGCATGACAGTGCGATTCCGAGCCAATTCCGAACGTGCGCTGCATTTGGGCCCTCCTCCCGAGGCATTTACTGTTTTAATTAGATTAATTATTCGTCTAATTATTTTAGTAATTTGTAATATTTAATTAGCTAGAATAGTTAATTATTTATTAATTTCTGTATTATTATTTTGGTCCCTCCGAGTGAGGGCAAAAATGTAATAAGTGTGTGTGAGTGGGTGTATGTCTTCCAATCCCCATTTCTTTCTATCCCTTTTATTTACCTGCTTACAATGGTAGATTAGGGCATGTTCAGTTCGCATACCTTATGCAATGCATGTGTGCATTCATGCATTTGTTTACATGCACCGGGCTCGGTACATCATACAAACTGCATCGTACTTTCAATTCCAAATTGAATACGTGATAGTTGTTGCATTTCATGTGCCATGCTTAGGATAGCCGAGCCTGTCTAGATTACATTCCGTATGCGATGCATTAGCCACTTAACATGAACTAGGTCATGCATGTTTGCTAACCTGGTTTCTTGTTTTGGCACGGAGTACGATGTAAGTTTTATGCTTTAGCACTTCGCATGCGTGTGAATGTTGCCATGACAGTATGCTTGCCATGCGGCTAAATGCTTATGTGATAAACTGTTTGAATGCCTGTGGGTGGAGGTTGGATTGCGTGAGTTGGAACAACTCATTGAAATCCGTATTTTAGCCTACTTGCGAGTAGCAAAAACCAACACGTTTTTCGAGACAAAACGGATATGCAATGTTTATTTCCAAATTAGGCAATCTAGTCTATACTTTGTGTTGTGCGCATCACATAGTAATTCTAGGTAATAATCGGAATAAGAACGCATAAAGTTTTCAAAATTGGATATCACGGTTAGTAGAGGCCGGTCTTCGGACCGGGCGAAAGGGGGTGCTCATAGCTGACCTTCCCCGATCGTACCCAAGCTCCCGAGCCAAGACACTTTGGTGATGACGGACACGTGGCCTTCGGCACCGAGTCAGGGTTTCCTAAATTTCCCATTTTAAAATATTTAGGTGGCGACTCTGTAATCTGGCAAAGCAGTCCATGTTTGGCACTACTTTTCAAAAATCTGTTTTCTTCAAACGATTTGCCAGAGTTGGACTCTTTGGTTCAGATTTAGAACCGCGACACAAATCGAGTCCGAACTGTAGCGAGGTCCCACGCGGGCGTGCTACAGTTTCTGGCGACTCTGCTGGGGATTTAGAGAGCTTGACTCGAACTCGTGATATCCTGTTTTGACTACATTTATGTGTCTTTGCATTGCATGTGCATTGGTGCGCCTAGGACACCGTGTTGGCCATCTGCTATTCCTGAGCGGTTTGCCGGAGGCTTGTCTTGTCAAGGCATGACCATAAGGCTGACCGGTTGCGGGCTCTGCCAGTATGGGAACACAAACCCCGGTTTTACCGGGGCACCCTTTTCGACCATTCGACCTAGTGCATATTCGGAATCCATAGTGACCATTCCAAACTAGGACAGGTTGCTTACCCGATATAGGTTGTTTGAAACCGCTGTGTGCGTAGTGAAACCCTAGCTCCTGACAAAATAGGACAGGGAAACCCTACCCCAACATAGGGGTGTATTGGCTCTCTTTTATCTGCTATGTGCTTTTAGAATGCATCTCTGCAGGGAGAACGCACATATCAGTTTGCAATCTTTTATATTGATATTTGGCCCGAGGGCACCAGTATCAGTTTTTGGGGAATCAGTTATATCCGCGGGTATCAGTTCAGTTTTGAACAGTGAATCTGGGGAACAGTGATCAGCAGTATAGTACCGTTGTTTGGCTACACCCGTGTTTGATCTGTCTGGGGCTGAAGTACCGTTTGTTTTCCGTTTCAGTTCAGAGATTCAGAGAGTTGGGCTAGAATAGCTAGTGTTTTCTCGCTGAGGCAGAATTTAGCATGACGCAGAATCCAGAAGAGCTTGTGGTCATGACGGCCGCATTGAATCAGGGGATCACCCTACAAGATGAGACTACTGTTGACATGCCGCATCCGCCCAGATCGCCGGCTGCGCACCCGGTTTGGGCCCCTCAGCTGTATCAGGCTCGCGAGCCCACTACATTTGAACTAATGGGGATGATAGGTGATCTTCAAAGGTCCGTGACGGATCTCGCCTACGGGATGTCAGTTTCGCCGCCAGTCGCACCATACGTCGGAAGCTTTGTACCCCAGGAGCCCCCGCTACTGGGACGAATTGTGATTGAACTCAACCAACCGGAGATGACCTCCAGTTATGGTAACGACGCATCAAACCAAGTTCTGAATCAGGCCGAGGCCAGAGATAAAGGCAAGATGGAGGCAGATGCCGACCCCATTGAACAACTGCTGTGGGCAGTAGAGGCTTTGAAAGCCAGGGGGATGAACAAGCAACAGGTATCTGCAGTTATGACAAAAGCTGTGGAGGGTGCTTTCCCCACTCCGCCTGAGGGCAGTTCCAGTCAATCAGAGAATCGGGATAGGCCCCGTCATGCCAAGACAGTTCTTCCCGCTTCCAGCCTTGCATCCGGAAAGAATCAGAAATCCAAAGCCGCACCCGCTGATCCGTTCGCTAGTGCATCTAGCAAGAGTGTTCAGGCTCCAAATACCTGCCCCGAGGGCGCAGGGCCTTCCATCCTCTCCACATGCCTTTGTCTAGGGCACTTCTGATCTTGGCCAAAAAGGGGCATCTTACACCCCTCGATCCTAGGCCACTCCCCAAACCCCTTCCAGCAGGCCATGATGCCACTCAGTACTGTGCGTACCACCAGCAGTCAGGCCATGCTACTGATAACTGCTTCCGCCTCCGTCACGAGGTACAAGATTTGATTGATAACAAGGTTATTCTCCCGCCCACCTCGGCCAAATCAATCACTACAGAGTTCTTGGAGTACGAGGACACAGATACGGAGGACACAGATACCGTGAGTATATAATCAGCAGATGAATTGCCTGTGGGCAGTGTTTGGTACGTTTTTGGATGTGGCGTTTGGCACGCATTTTTGAGCATCTGCCAACGCTAACCTTGTAAATTCTGACTTGGGTGTCGAGTCAGTCTTCTGTTTTGTCTTGAGCCTGTCTCATTGTTTTGAGACATTCCTTTTGCTTAAGGGTCTGTCTAATTGTAATGAGTCAGTCCCTCTTGTATAGAATACCAGGTGATTTCGGGGTTGTTGCCTCAAACACCGTTTTGTTTATAAACAGTTGTTTTTGCTTTTTTTGAGTCTGTTTCTGTCAGGAAGCCAGTTTGCCACAAAATCTGAATGAAACAGCCGTGGCTATCACGTTCCGTACTTGTTGCTATTTGAGTCAACTACGTCGAGGGTGTGAATGGAACGACAGCATATACCGCCTGCTCTCTTGTGCCCTGAACATTGTTATAATGACCTAAGTTTTTCAAAACCCTTTTGAACACTGCAGTGATGAAAACGAAGGGGAAGTAATTCCTCGGGTTTTGTAAATTTTGATCATTTTGAGAAAAGGAACGCGTGCTAAGCTTTTTATGAATGAAATCATGCTTATCGGCGTGAGTACTGAGAAGGACCCTGGCCCGACCCAGACTGGTTCCACACTATCTTCAGCACGAGCGATTTGTCGCTTTCTTAAAAACTTTCAAAAACAGAATATTTTGTGCAGTCTCGCGAAGACTTGTGTGGAATCGCTCTTGAGATTGTAAAGCCCAGGATCGCTCTCAGCCTCAAGACTCGATCTATCTGTTGCAAACCGGAACCTGTTCAAAACATTCAGTGCCATGAAATGCCTGTATGGCCCACTTTGAAGCAGCCCTCGAGCAAGAGGCATTGAAGTCAGCTCAGGGAGATCAGATCCCCACCAGGCAAAGCTCGAGAAGCAACCGTGATGGACTGTTCCTGCAAATCAATACAACAACCACTCTCCTGGATACAGAGGGCTTCAATCTCAAAACCATTTGGCATGGACTTGTTACACTTTTACCCTTTGAGAGGCTCGCTGGGCGAAAACCCGGAAGGGCGACCCAGGCAAAAGTTAGAGCAAAGAAAAATGAAAAAAAAAGAAAAAAAAAAAGAGAAAAATTCAAAGATACAAAAATGCAAAAAGAAAAGAAAAAGAACAGAAAAATAGCAAAGAAAAGAAAAAGAAAAAAAAAGAAAGAAAAACAAAGCTCGCAAGGTCGAAAACCCGCATTGGGCGCCTTGGCAAAAGTTAGAGCCTAAACAGTGAAGGTTAAAATACCCGAGTGTACCTTAACCGGAACTACGTAAGGCTTGATTCCCATGTTTGGGATACGTAGGCAACTTCATCCTGAAGTCCAGCCCCCAACGCTTCCATAGCGTCTCAGTCCATGTATGGTTTTGATCACCTTTGCTTCCTCCGAATCCGATGTCTCGGTTACAGCAAATTGGAGCTGCGTGATCAACTTCCTTCTGGAACCAACCACCAACACCTTCAAGGTGACTGTGTCCATATATTGATTATGACTGTCTTCGCCCGCTCCGTGCCTGAGAGCCCGGTCGAGCTCAAATCATCAATAGGCATGCCGCGGCATCATCCAAACAAGGGGCAACTTTCCGTTGCCATCTATCGCCAAAGTTGCCCTCAGTCGTCATCCAAACTAGGGGCAACTTTCCGTTGCCCTTCCTTGTCCCCCTTAAGCTAGGGGCAATTTTCCAAATTGCCTCCGATCCGAGGTTGCGCATCTCGAGGGTAAGCCCTGCGCTCGTTGAGCGTTCACTGTTTGCAAAAATAGTTTTTGAAAATTTTCACTGAAGTTGACTAATTTCTCGACAATATTTCATTTTTCAAAATGGACCATGTTTGGACCCAAAAGGAAAGCTTTCAGTGCTCACAGCCTGGCTTGCATGATTCTCAAATCAAAAATTGCCCAAGTACGCTAATCTGACTCTCATTTTGATCAAAACTGTTTTGAAGAAAACAAAAAATGGTCAGAGTAATGAACTAGGGGCACAGTTGAGCCAGGCGTTCTGTCTCCCTTTGTCATCAACGAGCTCGCCAGAAAGGCGCTTTATCTACCAGAAGGAATAGCCGTGAGCTAACAATATTGGGCGTGAACTTGTGACTTTCTATTCGTCCATCAACCACCCTGGGGAGGGATTGAAAAATGAGAGAGTAAAGAATAGAGAGGTGTAAGTCGAGAGAAAAAGCGAGAAAAGGTTTTGAGAGAAAAAACCGAGCTTGAGGGCCGAGTGATGTGAGAGTCACAAATAAGAAAGGGTGGGAAATAATACCCGAAAAAAAAAACTGGCTCCTTGTAAACTAAGAAGTCTCTTGTCTTTGCAATACGTCTGTGCGTCGCGTCAGTCGTTTTGTTTGTCTCAATTCTTGTTTTGAGTCATTTCAAGTGTCTGTGTTGTGTTTAGGTTGTTACCTTTTGTTTTCCGTCATTGAGTCT
This sequence comes from Camellia japonica, assembly GCA_030407325.1. NCBI lineage: Eukaryota > Viridiplantae > Streptophyta > Magnoliopsida > Ericales > Theaceae > Camellia > Camellia japonica. The sequence goes on from JAPPVO010000007.1 coordinate 76,980,006, forward strand.
TTTTCGCTGTGTCCAGTTGTAGGCTCGACACCCTGGTTGAAAACCCTTCTTTATTGCAAAAAATCGTCTGTGCTCAGAATGCCGTGCCATTCTCTACATCCATGCCAGGTAAGAGAAGAAATGGAAAATTTGGGACATCCGAGTGTGTTTCAATTACAGTCAGTTCTGCCTGCCGTGACCCGGCTTGTCAGATTGGGCTGTTTGTTCAAAGTTTGCCGTGTGCGGAATGGACCGAATGTTGGGGTTATGGGCTGTATGCAGATTAATCCCCAGCGGAATGCGAGCTGTGTTCAGTTTGAGCAGCAGTTTGTATGATTTGTTGCTGTTAGTTGGTTGGTTATCCGATTGTTACAGTGCAAGTTCCCAATTTCCAGCAGAGTAAAACAATTTCAGTTACATTGAGTGTAATATGATGCAATGCAATGCAGTATGAGATATGTAAATAAAACACTTTTCGGACAAAAAGTTTGTTTTATATAATCTCTTTCAAAGTACAACTTTTGAAGAGAGCAAAAAAATCTGCCTGCGGCAGTACATAGTACTCTATCTACCAAAAAGAGAAAAGTACAAGAAAAGAAAAAAGAAAAGGAGCAGCAAAATCATCATCATCAGCAACAGGCCTCATGCCTAAGGATCAGTCCTCGCCCTCTTCCTGGGCAGAAGCACATAAGCACCGTCGGAGCTGTCACTGTCGGAGCCCGAGCCCGAGCTGTCCCCGGCCTCCTCCGCAAATGACTCCGTCCCCGCCTCCGACTCACCATCTCCTGGAACTGGAGCTCGAGAGCTGCTCCCCACGTGACCACGTCCCCCTCTAGTGCGAGGGAATATCCTGCCATCCCGAGTAGAGAGGGGAGGCCCAGCTGGAGCAGCGCCACCCACTGGAGGGATCGGGAAAGGAGGCTGAAAATACAAAGAACAAACACATCAGAAAACTGTGAGCAGTTTATCAGTACAGAATGCAGTGTATGAGTACAGTGTGTGGATGCCGTGAGCAGTTTATCGATACAGAATGCAGTATATGAGTACAGTATGTGAATGCCGTGAACAGTTTGTCAGTGCAAGATGCAGTGTAGTGTATGAAAGCCGTGAGCAGTTTATCAGATTTTTGTGCAGTGTAGCAGATCGTGCGAAACAGAGTATGGTTTGAGACTGAGACTGTGGTCAGAAGAACATACCGGCAGGCCGTAGACGGCCAAGGCGTCGAGAGTCCGCTGCAGCATCCCCATCAGGGAGGCATTCAGCTCCACAGACTGACGAGTATACTCGGAGGAAGCCTGCAAAAGTATTAAATACATCAGTATTCTGTGGGATATTTGAATGAACTGAAATGAAATAACAATGCAAGATGCAGAAATAAAGTAATACATACCGGAGGCAAGTCAGGAATGCCGGCCAACTCATGACCAGCTGGAGGAGGAGCAAAAGGGATCTGGTAGGTCTCCCCACTCTGCCCCTATAAGTCACCATGGTAGGCAGAGCGGGCCAGCCCGTCCCTCGTCCCCTCTGCACTCCCCTCCTGCCGCGAGCTCGAGCCCTCTGTGACGACCCCACTCCTGCTCCTGCCTCTGCCCGGGCCGCTGGCGCCGCAGGTCTCGCTGGATCAGCTCGGGAGCCCCCGCTCAAAGGCCGCATCAAGAAGGTCCGGACGTACTCTGAGTAGTCGCCCTCGCCCCTATAGCCGTTCTCGTCCCAGCCGAGGGTGTAGTCCTCCATCTGCTGCACAGAAAACCTCTCGGTATCCCTCATGTGCTCGGGAGGGTGAACCGGGACTATCTGCTCTGGCAACCCGAGGGTCTGGCGCAGAAAACGCTCCCCAGGTACCAAGCCCGACAGACCGGCCCTCCAGCAAAATCCGGTAGCGCGAGGTCTCGATGGCGCCGGCATACCGATCTCGTATCACCGCTGGTAGTGGAGCCCACGGCTGCCAGGTGACCTGAAATGAAATACAGTTGATTATCTACTGATATAGAAATGTACGCTTGAAAGCGAAGTTTAAACCGACTGTAAGAAAAACAGTACCTCGGTGGGGGTGATGGTGTTGAAGAAACGGCGGAAGAAGCTGAATGTGTCTCGGGGCCTCCGAGTGCATCTCCCATCGTAGCGGCGGGAGAAAGGAACGACCAGAGGGGTCTCCGTCTCCGGCACTGGCTCTAGTCTGGGGAAGTAGGCGTACACCCACAGCTGCAAAACAGACGTCAGTATGACTATCAGATCAAGCAGGATACAGAATGAAGCAGAAATAAGAAAACCGTGTGTTGCCCAGTGTATTGAACAGAGTGTGCAGTGTGAACAGTGTACAGAGAATGTAAAGCAGAAATGTAAAGCAGCAAAAGAAAATGTACCTCCCAGGCTCGCCAGTAGCCTCCTAGCAGCTGTCCACTGCCACGAGAGACTGAGCTCATGTAACCGTAAAGGGTGGCCAAAGCCGCGCCCCCCCAGTCATACTGCACAATCCTCTCGACGTCCACCAAAGCGCTGAGCAGGCAGAGGGGCACTGTGTTCGCCCGGTCGGCAAACAGGGTGGTCCCCAGCAAGAACATGAGGAAGCCGCGCGCATATCTCTCAGCGGCCTCCTGGGTCATCAGAGCTGCGTCCACCAGCGCGGGCTGCACTCGGAACTGCACCTCGAACCAGGAGTAGCGGACGAACCCGGACGAGCAAGTGGCGGTGCCTCGCCGAGCAAGTAGACCTGGGCTGCGGTCCACTCATCCATGTCTATATCGAAGGGGATCGGATCACCCCCCACCCCGATGCCGGTGAGCATCGAGAAGTCGTAAGGGGTCATCGTCATGTCCCCAGTCGCTGATAAGTGAAATGAATCGGTGGTGTCCCACCACCTCTCTGCCAGGGCGGCAAGAAGAGGTCTACAAGCAGAGAGTCTGGAGAGTCCCCTGCAGAAGGTGCCAAAGCCGGCCCGATCTACAATGCGGCTAACGGCGTCAGGCAGCGCGACGTACCAGTCGCGAGCGACGACGTTCCCATACCCGCGGACGGCATGGGAATCTCCCTGTTTCAAAAAAATAGTTGCAAAGCAATATGAGATGTACAGTTTTGAGGAAACATGTTAAAGTCGATACAAATCTGATGCGTACCAGGTGGGTGGGCTACGGCCTGTGATATGTCAGTGCTCCTATGAGGATCAGTGTAAACAGCATGTGTGCGTGTTTTTCAAAGTTCAAATAGAAGCCAGGTCTCGGTATGTTTCAGTGAACTACAACGTGTGATGTGTCCGCGTGTTGGTGTAGTTTTGTGCAAATCTAGCATGCGTGCGAGTTTTCAGGTTCAAATAAGCACCGGGTGTCGGCAAAGTGGCAGTGCAATGTGTGCCGTGTGTTTGGGTGATTCAGACTAGTGCAGTGTGTGTGCATGTGCGTCGATCCTAAACAGATGTCAGTTATGAGTTTGTCTACAATCAACTACAGTATAGTACATCAGAACTAAACAGATAATGGGTTCAGTTAGCTACGGCAGTTGACAGTTTACGGTTCTACATTGCAGAAAATAAATAGAAGACAAGATTGTTACCTCGGCGGCGCCAAAAGACAAGTGCGAGGTCGGCTCGCGCAGGAGGAGCTCCGGGTCCAGAGCCCTGTCAAAACCGCGGAAGTGGCGGAGTCCATCAGGTGGCAGAATGTGAATGGCCGGGCGTAGGTCGCCGGATCGAATGGTCGCTCGCTCAGCGGGAGGAGCTCGACCCCGGGGTCCATCTCATGGTCCGGGGAGTCCCGACATGTGGAACATCATCGGCCATAGCGATGGAGATGAGAAAATGACCGGAAAAGAAAAAACGGGCTGGAATGCGAAAAGTCAACCGGCAAGTCAACCCCGAGAGGGTCGGAAATGGCCGGAAGGGTCGAAATGTGAAAATACACGGAAATGAAGACAAAATCAAGGGGAACAAGTCCCGAAAAAGCGGAACTAGCAAAAAGTGCACCGAAACGAAGATTTGTTCGGTTGAAAATGTCCGAAACGCGAAGAATATCGCGAATCCGACGAAAAACGGGCGTGAAACGCGGAGAAATCGATGAGAAATCAAGAAAAACAAACTCTAGAGAGAGAGAATAGAGTTTTCGGCGGTATAGAAGTGTTTAGAATAGGGTTTAAAACCCTATTTTATAAAGCCCGAAGTGAAATGGCAGTTCTGCCCCCGATCAGCAACTTTTGGCCGGTCGGCACTATTTTGTGCCGGTCGGCACTTTTTTGTGCCGATGGATGAGTTCAGGCAGCCGGTGACCACCCCACCCAGCCGGTGGTGTTCCCAAGGATGTGTTTAGGCTAGATGAGGGGTTTTGGGTCTTCATATCTCAAGAAAGTGCATCCCTCGCGCTCAACCGGCCTCCGTTTTGACCTCGGACCGTTTCTTCTATGCGTGGCACTCGAATTCAAGCAAGAATGTATCCTTTTTGTATCCTTTTGTCTTTCGTAAAATTCAAAAGTTGCCCCGTGCGCATTGCACGCATCCATTACATTGTCCGGCGCGTCGCGTCGCGCCATCTTACACGTCCTTTGTGACTTGCATCATTTTCCATTCAAACGAGGTACGTGTGCCTCGTTTTGCATCTCATTTTCAAATGAGGTACGTGTGCCTCATTTCGCATTCCATTGCATCTCGAGGTACGCGTGCCTCGTCTTGCATCTTCTTCATTTGTATTTCATCTTGAGTCACGTGCGGTGTACTACCTCGCGTGCTTCGTCTTGCATTTTGTTTTGCATTTTCGTAGCGGTCTGACGAGACCTTAAACACGCACGGTCCGGCGGGACCCTAAACACGCCCGGTCTAGGAGACCTTAAATCCTTGGAAGGTGAGAAACCCTCGTCTGATGAGGTACGCGTGCCCCATCTTGCATTTCATTACATCTCGAGGCATGTAGGCCTCGTTTTGCACTTCATTTTCCATCCTTATGAGGCACGCATGTCTCATTTGCCCTATCGTGTCACATTATGCAAATTGCCCCAACGAGGGTCCGGCGGGACCGAAAACACGCACGGTCCGGCGAGACCTTAAACCCGCTCATTTGCATTTAGCATGCATCTCAAAAGCCGCGCGTTGGCGCGCATTTCAAACATCATGCATCATGTGCATTTCAATGCATACGTTGTGCATCCCGGTCTAGGAGACCTTAAATCCTCTGAAGGTGCAATTCCTTTGGTGTTCGTCGTGCCCGAACGACTTTCGGTGGTCTGGTAAAGCCACCCATCTGTGTTTGTGGTGAGTTCCTAGAAGACCAACTGGGACGGTGAAAACTAGAGTTTGAACGGCTTATGCCTAGAACGCAAAGGTTCGGAATTTCCGAGACTAAAGTCTGGTTTAAATACCCAGGGGGTGTACCCTCGGCTTGAAATCCGTATGGAAGCCCCATAGGTTGAGGCGGCGTGTTTACGCCTCGATTCTGGATACTGAACCAACCTAGTATATCGCCCTGTTGGTAAGATAGGGAAAGCTGCAATCATAGTCATTGCATCATACTGCATAGTCATGCATCATTGTATATATTGCATATGTCATGCATTTTCAAAAAAAAAAAAAAAAAAACACATGCATATGTCATGCATATCATCATTGTAGTATAGTGCATATGTCATGCATTTTCCATAATATCCATCCCATTGCATGCATCCACTGCATCATCTTCCATCCATGGCTCGCGCCTTTCCAGGTTGAGCTTGGTCTGGTATGTGCTCATACTTTCACGTCTATACACTCATAGTTCTGTGTGCGCTCGCGCCTTGAGGGCTTCGACACCTTTTCTATGTTAGACATGGCTTGTACGTGTACATGCCCTTCCTAGGCAAGACTCGGTTTGGCCCGCGTGCCATATCCATTGTATCCATTTCCATTGCATTGTAGTGTAATTGTTGCATCCGGCATTAGGATCATTATTCCCTCATCAGCGGGTCGTTTCCCCACTTATGTCATTCCACCCAATACTTGTTCTTATGTCTGTCTACATTACTCATAGTTCTGTGTGCGCTCGCGCCTTGAGGGCTTCGACACCTTTTCTATGGTAGACGGACTTGTCACTTCCATCAATCTATCTGACATTTGTGTGGTTCGAACCGCTCATGATTGAATCATGATTCAATCGCCCCGCATGTAGTTTGCATCGCATTAGTTTTAATTGCATTGCATTATCATTTGCATTATTCATACATAGCTTTGTATATATTGCATATTATTTAGCATTCACATCGCATATGTCATGCATGTTGCTAACAATATTGTACCTGTTAAGTTTGCTTTCTTTTCAGGCACGATATTGTATGTACGGTTCATTTACCGCTGGTGGAACCCGGCGAGCCGCACAGGTATTGTATCTCCCGAGTGAGACGTTTTGAGAATTGCATAATTCTCTTACATCCTCTCTGCATTGAGGTGTAGACTGTTGCATGTTAGCTTATAACTGTTGCATGTGTGCTTCATTACAGCTTTCTTTGCATGATCATAAGTTATGCTCGGCTTCTTGCATTTTCAGTTGCATTTTGCCCCCGCCTACGGGCGCATATCTTATCTTTGGCATGTGTGCCTGTGCTTGAACTACGCTGGTTTGATTCCCTAAGGGATACGTAGGCAGCTTGCGAGTTCAACCATTTGCGCTTTGTATGTTTGTCCAAGTCTTCGGCCTTGTCAAAAATGGGTCGTCTCTGGGCTTTGACATTCACTCACGTCATTGTTATGACTTTCGAGTTCTGTCAAAGAGGGGCAACTGTAGACACCCCATTTTTGACCGTCCTCAAGACTTGGACGTCACCGTTGGAACACTCGGTGATTATCCATGTTTGTGTTCGTTTGGAGATTCCCGGAGTTCTCGGCTCGCGCGCCGTGCCTCAGGACCTCCGGACTCGACCGTTTGTGTTTGGTTTTGCACCAAACACTTGTGTTTTGCCTTGAAAGGGCAAGGAATGCTTTGTGAGGCATCCCTACACACCACCGGCTGGGGCTAGAGGCCACCGGCTGGCTAGAGTTTCCATCGGCACTATATTGTGCCGGTCGGCACTCAATTTTGTCAAATGACATTTTCTGCCGGCCGGACACTGTGCACTTGCTTTCTGAGATATTTTCAGACAGCTGTGTGCAATTGGTTTCCCCTCCATACACGTGTATGGAGGGATGAGCTTGCTTAGGGACTAAGCTTGTAAGCTTTTTGCCTATAAGAGGGAAGGCTCCTCCCTTTGCTCAAGGGTTACAAAATCTGAGAGCTTTAGACATTGTTAGAGAGTGAGAGCTCTGGTTCTTTTAGGGTTAGAATAGATATACACTCTATCTCTCTCTTTCTCTTTGAAATCTAGGTGTTTTGTGCCTTACTATTGCACACAAACACCTAGTGTCTCACCTTATCCTTGCAACTGAGGTTCTAAGGGCTGTTTTTTAGTGTTCTTGACTGGTTTTGAGCTCAAGGACCCATCCACTCCAACCTTTGTGAAGGTGGTCTTCAAAGGTAACAAAACTACCATTTTTCCCCCATTTTTGCACTCTCTTTTTACTTGCTTTAAAGTAGTTTTTGAGCTTAGTGTTTGGCACATAAAAGTTCTGTTTTTTGACCCTCTTCATTGTATATTAAGAGTGTTTAGTGGTTTGGGTAGGTTTGACCACCTTTAGGCCTTGAAAAGGCCACTTTTTGTGCTATTTTGCGAGAGATCCGAGACTTTGGTGATAGGATCTCTTCACCACTGAAATCTTGAGGGATTTCAGTGGTGAAGAGCATGCCTTGAAGTCTCAAGAAGGAGAGGGCCACCCCCTCTCCTTGATGTCCTTGAAAAGGGCAAGTTTTGCTTCCTTATGTAACTTCATGCTTGAGTGTGTGTTGAGCATGTTTGACTTGTTTTCCATGCTTATATTGCCATGTTATAACATGATTTCAAGTTAGTTTAGGTCTCTTATGCATGCCTAGCATAGTTGCCTTGTAATGCCTCTTTGATGCCTTACATGCCTAGGTTGTATGCCTTAGCTTCGAGCATGTTTTAAGCTTGCACTTGTGAAGCTTGTATGCTTATTTTGCCATGATCTAGCTCTGTCCATAGCCATTTGGGTCGATCTCATCATGCATTACATAGCCCCTTTGTATTTGGCTTGTTGGCCTTAGGAGTATGCATGTGTAGTATACCATGCTTGCACTATTTTCAATGATTTGGAACCATTTAGCATGGTATTTCAGACCTTGTAGTGTACTTGTATGCATGCTTTAGTTGCTTCTTTAATGCTTTAAAAGCATGTGTTGAATACTCCATGTTTTGGTCATGTTGCATGCCTTTGTACTTGAGCCTCTTAGATGCCATCTAGGTGCTCCTTAGGCTTTGTTTAGGTCTTCTTGTGACCTGTTTTGAGTCCCCTTAGCCTTGTGAGGCTTGGTGGACTTGGCCTTGGTTTAAGCCTTCATGGCTTGTTTCAAGACTTGGGCCATTTGTTGCATATTTGGTTTGTTTTGTCTCATGATTTGGCATCATGTTTTGTGTGATTTCAGAGCTTCTTATGCATGCTAGTAATCCATGCTTAACTTATTTCGAATGTGCTTGAATGTTGTTTGTTATGCCTAAGTGTTAGTGCCTTAACATGTGTATGTGTGCATGTGTGTTTGGCCCTCATAATTTAGCATTGTGGCTACTGATTTTGGGCCTACTAGGGTTGCCTAATTCATGTATAAGTCCATCCCCCATTGGTTTGCATGCTTGCTTGTGTGCCTTGCATAAGTGCATCACATTGTTCACTTTGCATGATAGATAACATGCTTAGGGTTGCATCACATTTGCATGCATGTTAAGCCTCTTGAAATGAAGTATGATAGAGGTTTGAGCACCCTTGTTTGCTTGTTTGCATTGCATGCATTTGAAATCAAAGTTGCATTCTTGGTTCTTAGGGCCATCATGCATGGAAATGCGCGATTGGTGGTCCGGGAATCGAGGCACATGCCCCTTCGAGTCAATAACATGATAAGGGGTGTGTTTAGTGCATACATGCTTTGAATCACATTGCCATGCAAGTTTTGCCCTCTGCTGCTGTGAGTTGCAGGTTCTGCAGGTGTTAAATGCCGACCGGCACATTTTAGTGCCGACCGGCAGTGAATTGGCAGCCGATAGCTTCAATCAGTGCCGGTGGCCACATCCTTCAGCCGGTGGTGTTCTACCCCAGCCGGTGGTACTCCCCAGTGCCCTGAGAGGCACTCCAGGGACTTTGGTAATTTTCTAAGGAGGATAGCAGGGAAAACAGAGGCACACTTGCATGACAGTGTGATTCCGAGCCAATTCCGAACGCGCGCTGCATTAGGGCCCTCCTCCCGAGGCATTTACTGTTTTAATTAGATTAATTATTCGTCTAATTATTTTAGTAATTTGTAATATTTAATTAGCTAGAATAGTTAATTATTTATTAATTTCTGTATTATTATTTTGGTCCCTCCGAGTGAGGGCAAAGTTGTAATAAGTGTGTGTGAGTGGGTGTATGTCTTCCAATCCCCATTTCTTTCTATCCCTTTTATTTACCTGCTTACAATGGTAGATTAGGGCATGTTCAGTTCGCATACCTTATGCAATGCATGTGTGCATTCATGCATTTGTTTACATGCACCGGGCTCGATACATCATACAAACTGCATTGTACTTTCAATTCCAAATTGAATACGTGATAGTTGTTGCATTTCATGTGCCATGCTTAGGATAACCGAGCCTGTCTAGATTACATTCCGTATGCGATGCATTAGCCACTTAACATGAACTAGGTCATGCATGTTTGCTAACCTGGTTTCTTGTTTTGGCACGGAGTACGATGTAAGTTTTATGCTTTAGCACTTCGCATGCGTGTGAATGTTAACATGACAGTATGCTTGCCATGCCGCTAAATACTTATGAGATAAACTGTTTGAATGCCTGTGGGTGGAGGTTGGATTGCGTGAGTTGGAACAACTCATTGAAATCCGTATTTTAGCCTACTTGCGAGTAGCAAAAACCAACACGTTTTTCGAGACAAAACGGATATGCAATGTTTATTTCCAAGTTAGGCAATCTAGTCTATACTTTTGTGTTGTGCGCATCACATAGTAATTCTAGGTTAATAATCGGAATAAGAACGCATAAAGTTTTCAAAATTGGATATCATGGTTAGTAGAGGCCGGTCTTCGGACCGGGCGAAAGGGGGTGCTCATAGCTGACCTTCCCCGATCGTACCCAAGCTCCCGAGCCAAGACATTTGGTGATGACGGACACGTGGCCTTCGGCACCGAGTCAGGGTTTCCTAAATTTCCCGTTTTAAAATATTTAGGTGGCGACTCTGTAATCTGGCAAAGCAGTCCATGTTTGGCACTACTTTTCAAAAATCTGTTTTCTCAAACGATTTGCCGGATTTGGACTCTTTGGTTCAAGATTTAGAACCGCGACACAAATCGAGTCCGAACTGTAGCGAGGTCCCACGCGGGCGTGCTACAATGAGCCCTTGATCAAACTTGATCACCATTGTGTTGAGGTTGCTTGAGGTCCTATTTGACCTCTAGAAGAGGATTTTGGTTTGGTTTGGGTTGATTTTGGTGCCTAATGTGTAGCTTGTCTTCAAGAGGTAGAACACTTGTGTTTTAAGCTTATTTTAAACACTTGTTTTACCATCTTTGCATACTGTTTTGAGGCTGGTTTTGACCTCTGAAATCTCTGTTTTTATGGTTTAAAATAGTGGTTTGAGGTTTGTTTGGAGTTAGGGGTAGTATACTCTTCTTGTAGCTTGCTTGCTAAGTTGTTGTGCCATCTTTCAAAGTTCTTTAAAATAAATTTTTTGGATCTTTTAACCACTGAATTCCAGGGGATTTTCAGTGGTAAAAACTATGTTTTGAGGTCCAAAATGGGAGGGGGTAGCCTCCCCTCCTTGTGTCTTGTTTGTAAATGTAGATAGCTTAACATGTGACCATGTTTTTCTACCATTTTGTGACTTAATCTAAGCATGTTTTTGCTACTATTTTGACTAGCTTTAGCTCTGTTTTGAGCTGGTTTGGCCACTTGAGGCTTGCTTTGTATGCTTGTAGTGCAATTGTGCTTAATAGTCTAGTTTGTGCTATGTGTTGGCCTCTTATTCTAGCCCTTTTTAGCTTACTTCAAGCATGTTTTAGAACTCCTTTTAAGCTGTTTTAGGACTGTTTTGAAGTGTTTGTACCTTTGGAGCTTTGTATTGCATGCCTATAGTGAAGTGATCTTCACTAGTTTGGTGTTTTTGGCTTTTAAACATGTTGTGCATGAGTTGCTTGCATGTTGTAGTATCATTTTTCATGTCATTTCAGTACTGAAATATCTGAAACCTCCCTCATTTCTTCACTTTTTCATTTGCTTTGAGGGTTGGTTAGCCTTAAGGTTATGTTTAAGCTTGAGATTGAGACTTGTGCTTAATGGTTTTAATCCTCTTTTGAGGGTTTCTACTAACCAACGGCATGATCTCTCTCATGTCTTAAGTCATCCTTTGGTTGACCCCTCTCTCATTAGAGGACACTCACCTTGGACTTAACCGGTTAACGAATGGATCGGTAATTAAAATGAGTAGATAAAACATGACAAGTAAAACTTGAGCAAGTTAAGCATGTTGTGTTGCATTGCATGTGTTCAATCAGATGTTATATTGAACACAAAGAAGATTGGAGCATTTCATACTTAAAGTGATGAAATGAGCCAACCTCCTTGGTCTCCATTGCCTTTGATTACATATGATAAGGTGACGACCTCGAGTCTTGTTTTATGCATTTATTGAAATTGTACTCCTTGGATCTTTGGCTATCATGCATCGAAGATGCTTGATTGGTGGTTTTGGATCCAAGAATGCCACTCCTTTGATATTTTGAGATGATGAGGAGGGGCACAATACAAACATATCCTTGGAAAACCCTCCCTTTTCCTTTGTTTGTGTTCTATTGCAGTGTGGTGACTCAGAGCACCAGTGGTCGGAAGTGGCTCATTGGTGGCCGGCAGTGCTTCATTCTTGGCCGATAGGGCACACTTTTGGCCGACAGATGGTCGGTAGCAAGAATTCATGGCCGGCAGGCCACTGGTGCAGTTCTCAGCATTGGTTTGGTAAGGTGAAGCAGAAAGTTCTTGGAGTAAGCTTAACCTTGCAAACAGAGCCTCTCAAGAGCAAACCGGAGGGCTTTTCGAGGCGAAAACTGAGTGCATGCATCCTCCATTACCTGAGGCAGAGCTGAGGTAGTGTAGTTTAAATATCTTGCATGATTAGTTAGTATACATTTGCTTAACTAGTTTGCTAATTAGTTAAAGTGTTGTAATAATTAGTCTAATTAGTTTAATTAAATTAGTTAGCTTAGCTTAGCTTAGTGTAGTTTAGCTTATTCATTCGGACCCTCCTTCGCGAGGGTACAATGTTGTAATAAGTGTGCGTGTGTGTGTGCATGTCTTCCAACCCCACGTCTTTCTCCCTTTTATTTATCCGCTTTTGATGGTTAGATTATGGATAATTTTTCAATTAGCATACCTTATGTTTGCATGCTTGCATCATTCATTTGTCTTGCATGCACCAAGGCTCGGCGCATCATTCAAACTACATTGCAATTTCAATACACTTCTTTGAATACGTGTTTAAAAGCATGTTGTTCAAGTTGCTTTGTATGCCATATTAGTAGCCGAGCCTATTAATTGCATTATTGCATATGTTGTATTAGGCATCTTGTATAGTTAGGATCATGCATCTTTCTAACTAATTTCTGTTTTGGCTTGGAGTACTCGGTAAGCTTTTACGCTTTAGTATGCTTGCATGAGTGTGATTGCCATGTTGCCACGTATCGCACGCTTGCCATGAGACTATGTGCTTAAATGCTAAACTGCATGAATGCCTGTGGATGAAGGCTTGATTGTTTGAATTGGAATAATTCAACGAGTGTGAGTTTTAAGCCCACTTTGCGAAGTGGCAAATCATGTTTTAAGCCCATCATATTTGACGGCAAATCTGCGTTTTAGCCCACTTGAGGGTGGCAAATTCAAACCATTTTAAAAAACAAACATGAGTTGTTTTGTTCCAATTCTTGCGATTTTAGTCTATACTTGCTTGTGCTCGTCACATAGTAATATTAGCTAATAACTGGAATAAGAACATATAAGATTTATAAAACATCATATCATCATTAGCAGAGGCCGATCTTTGATCGGGCGAGCGGGGGTGCTCATTTCAGGACCTTCCCCTCTCGTACCCAAGTTCCTGAGCCGAGGCAACTTTGGTGATGACGACCATGTGGCCTTTGGCACGAGTCAGGGTTTCCTAAATTTCTCCAAAATAAAATATTTAGGTGGCGACTCTGTAATCTGGCAAAGCAGTCCAGTTTTGGTATTATTTGATTCAAAATTGATTTTCCAAAATGATTTGCCGGATTGGACTCTTTGGTGTTTATCAGTTTCACATTGCACTTGTGAAACTAGATTCAGAACCGTGACAGGAGTCCGAACTGTAGGACCAATTCGAGCTCTCCGAAAGGGGGCGCGAAGAAAGTCGAGCTACAACATGCTGTACCCATATAGAGTGATGATGAGATTATGAACCTCCTTCACATACAGGACTTATACCCATTTTTACAGAAGTATAAGTATGTCCATATAGGACTTGTCCAGATCGTATTTAAACCTTTAACCTTACTTAGGCAAAATACCAGTATCCAATGCACCCTTCGAGATGGGAGATGTCTCGATTGAAGAGCATCTCTTATGGGAGCTATAGAAACCAATCTGTCCCATGGTCTAGTGTATTTCAACATATATCCAAACCTAAGCATAGCACTTACTGACCCTAATTTGTCAAAAGTCTTAGAGCTTAGGATCCTATCTCATGGATATCAGTATTTACCAGGATCACCACATTTTATAGTAATCTCTAGGATTCATTTAAAGGTTTTAACCACTTTGAATCCTTATACCAAAAAACAAAGTGAATTAGGACACACAGTTCTAATTGATACCAACCTTTTCAGTAGTCAAGTTACTGTTCCAAAAATGATACCTTGGCAAAATATAACTTTTTCAGAAAGATGGCAAATCTCTAATGTTGTGCTAGTAACACCCATCGTAAGACAAACCCTTGATGATGTCATACAAACACAAGGAGGTAATGTATATCTTACTTTTAACAGACCAAATAGACCATTATCCAGAAGTATGTATGGTGCTAGTTTTAGAACTGCTCCATCTTATCGAGTAAATCTACCAGATTCCTTTAGACAATCTACTTCAGAACCTATAGAGTCTGTATTACAAGGCATATCCTCCAAGCCTCCAAGTGATACTACTCCTGAAAATCCTATAGATCCAGTTGTGCAAGGGATCCAGGGAATCCAATTTTCAGAAAACCAAATACCACATGGAGTGTATGCATCCAGAAGGCCTTATAGTCCAACAGCTAGTGACATGAATTTTGAAGTTTAATGGACTTCACACCAAGAAGTGAAACTCGAAAAATCCTAAATTAGGATTTTTTCCTGAACAAATATCAAGAATTTAGGACATGGTATTTTAAAAATCATAGTCCTCTCCAGCTTGAACAGCTCAAAAATCAGTATTATTCTCATCTTGAGGATCAACAGAAACTGCAATCTTTTCCCCTATGGTACATACAAAATATCCCTTTATCATCAAATACGGTATTTTTTTATGTTTGTACAATTGGCGCTGTCTGTGGGAAACGATTGGATCCGGCATAGAGAAGAAAAGATCACGCTGGTGTCCAGATAAGATCTTCGTTTATTCTGTTGACATTTGATTATCAATTTTTATAGTACATAAAACTTATGAGAGTCATATCCATAACAAGTTGTATGAGCATTAAAGACTTTTGAAAGGCTACAATCCATATCTTATACAAAGTCTTTCATAAGGCTTTGTTTTGTTTATCACAGAAACTGACACAGTGTCCATTGTCAGAAATTATGTATTTTGTGAATAATTATTTTAAAGAACAAAAGGATAAATTTTTATGTCTTTATAATCACTATGGTTTTACCTGAATAATTGAGGTATTTGGATCTTCTCAATTTGGCTTGGAATTTCTAAAACAAATTATACTCTGTCAACATGAATTAGTTTGCCTTGTTCAGTGCCAAACCTAATTCAAGGAGAGAATTGAGCAGTTATATGGAGCATATTTTTTGTGTATTATTATTTTGGAGATACTTTTATCAATTATTATATCAGATTTTTTATATGTAGAGCACGGATTTTATGCACTATTATTTTGATCACGATATGGAAGGTCAATTATATCAGATTTTTATTATCTTCGGCGTATGGGTTATATGCATCATCATTCTAGCAGTGGAGGTATTATTATCAGTTATTATGCTACGGAGCATAGATTTTATACATTATGTCGGATTTTTGTTATATGTGGAGCATCAACTTTATGCATTATTATTCCGTGTTGGAAGGAGACAGTTATTTGGTCAAATATGTTAAAATGGAATCCGCGCTTTATAGATCACGAGGGCAAAATTAATTACGCTACCCCTTGGTTAAAAATTTTATCTCCTTGCTAAGTTGATTTGGGCAAGAGATAGGCTGACAGGTTTGACCAACTTAAAAAACCTTTGTGGAATGGGTTTTGCTCGGCAAAGTAGGTTGGTAGGTTTGACCAACTTAAAAAATCTTTGTCGCGCTAGTTTTGCTTGGCGAAGTAGGTTGGCAGGTTTGAACAACTTTGAAAATCTTTGTCGAGTGGTTTGCTTAGCAAAGTAGGTTGGCAGGTTTGACCAACTTGGAAAATCTTTATCGAGTGGGTTTCGCTCGGCAAAGTGGGTTGATAGGTTTGACCAACTTTGAAAATCTTTGCGGAGTAGGTTGGTGGTTTATCCAATAGTGGGATTCCTTGCTGAGTGAGTTTTGCTTGCCAATAAGCAAGTTAGTGTTTTGGTAGTTTCTAAGGAGATTAGGCATTCTTGGAATAAATCCTAACAAGGTTAGACATTTTCGAAATAAATCTTAACAAGGTTAGGCATTCTTGGAATAAGTCCTACTGAGGTTAGGCATTCTTGGAATAAGTCCTAACAAGGTTAGGCATTTTTGGAATAAGTTCTAACAAGATTTGGCATTCTTGGAAAGTTGCAACAAGGTTAGGTGTTTTCGAAATAAGTCCTAACAAAGTTAGTCATTTTGGAATAAGCCCTAGCACCCATATACGGTTCTAGCTAGGCAATATTATACTCTATTTTTATCAAAACAATAGAAAGTTTCCACTCTTTCACTGAGTTAAAAGAGAATGAAAGCTGGGGGCAATTGAGAGGGAATAAAAATAACCATAAGACTTGTGGGTCTAAGCATTGCCACGTGGTATGGTCATGGATTATCACATGTATGACAATGGTCAAATTCTTATCAAACACTGCATTAGTGTTTTATGTTATGCAAAACTCATCAGGATATGAAATCTTATCAATATAGAAGTCTTAAAAACCTGAAGTTTGTTTGGGATAGGACTTCTGGAATATTCAAACTACTTGTGAGGTAAGTCATTGAATATTATAAATAGGCAACACCCCATGGGTTAAGGTATGCAATTTCTCTTTGTAAATTAGTTCATTAAATTTTTTGATAATATTGGAGGACTGACTTGGGCGTCAGAGGGCCCCCGGCTACAGTTGGGGGTGTTTTGTCTTGCAGATAGCGATCACGTAGTGGTGCTGATCATCTTCTTCGTTGGATTTCTTTATCATCAAATATGGTATTTTTTTTTTATGTCTGTACAGATATAAGAGTGTTTTTAATGAAATTTATGATCTTGGATTCAAATCTTGTGCATTTCTTCTTTGTACGTTTTGAAACTTTGCTTCCATAGCCTATACAAAGTACATAGCTTACCTCAATTTGAATTAAAAGAGCTTTCTTCACTTTTTTTCTTTTTTATCATGCTAGTGATAAAAAATAAAATATATTTATGTAAATTTTTGTATCTACATTTTATTTGTTTGAAACAATGATATCAATATATTATAAATTTATTTATTTATTTATTTGTGTGATTTGAAAAAAAAAAATAAATTAAAGTCTACCCTAATTTTTTTTTTTTGGAATGCCCACTATCCCTAAAAAAAAAATCACACTGATCTCTACTATATCAAAAATGTTAGAGAGTCTAAAAAATTACTAAAAATTTACACAATACTCACATAGGTGAGATTCCTAACATTACTCCTATTATATAAACCAAACACATTTAAATAAAATAATGCATGGCAACAAATGAAAACTTTTCAACAATTTAAGTGCATTGGAATAGTACAAAGATGAAATTCTAATATATATATATATATAAAGAAGTTCTAAAAATAATTGGGGTGTATTTAGTTTATTTTCATTCTTGAATTGAAATATGATAGTTTATATCAATTGACCAAAAAATTCTATTCATGTCTTGGCCCTCTCTGAAATTGAAATTCTGGTTCCATGCTGATTATAATTATGTTAACTATATTAGGCGTGTGGTGTTCGAGTTGACATGATTTTTAATATGTCAGGTAAATATCAAGATAATGGACATGTTTAGTTAAATAGATCATGTGTAATAGGACGTTTTGAACACGAATCCATGATAACACCACACAAACATGATATGAATCTCATCCCTAGTTGTTAGAGTACTTCCAATACCATTTCTAATAAAATGTCAAAATTAAAATTTGAGTAAACAACAAAAAATTTCTCTAATAATATATCAAAACTCTAGTTAAATTATGACATTAACAAATTTTGTAACCCCCCCCCCCCCCAAAAAAAAAAAAAAACTCTTTATCTTTCTTATAAGACAAAATTTCATTTTTACCCCTATATTTTACCTCGATTTTCAATTACACCATCAAACTTTAAATAATTTCAATTTTACCCCCAAAATTTTTGAAATTATATCAATTTTGCCCCTGCTGTCACATTTGAAATGGAAAAGGTTAAAAAAATTACATTTTGTTCCTAAATTTCAAAAGAAAGATGCATACCCACCATTTTCTCTCTCCCTCTTCTTTCTCCCGCCACCCCTACTCCTCTTGTTTCCCAATCCTTCTCCACCACCATTTTTGCTACATTCAATCCACAGAGCTGCACCAATTTGCTGCTGAATCAGTTTATGAGAGAGCCCTAGTTGTTGCTCACAAGGTTGATCCCGAAAACAAAATCCCAAAGGCCATAAATGCGTTGTCTAGTCGATTGCATCTTGTAAGTGGTATACACGCTCCTTGATTTATCAATTTGCTGAGAGCATTTTGTTTTGTCCCATCCAAATTAAGACACAACCTGCATATGAATTAGATAACTTTGCTTCTTTCGAATCTATTTTTCCACTCAAAATTAAGACAACACTCACAACACAACACTCCTCTAATTTGAGTTTGATTTCACTTAAAAATTGGATTTTGAGTTAGGTTTAAAAATTTGGGTAGCAAAGGTGATTAACCCAACCCTCTCATATGCTTTAATTTCCTCATTATATGTGTGATTATATGTGTGTTTATGTGCTTAATGTGAATTACAGGTTTAAATGTGCGAATTACATGTTTATGGAATTGTATTTGTCAGTTATAAGAAAATCTGTTGAACTTACAACCTTTGGATTGAAAATTGGAAGCCTTAGAGGATAACCGAAAATTGACTTTACAGTTATGATTAACATGATTTTTAGGCCATAATATGAAGTTTTATAAAAAATTGATTCGTAATGAATTAATTGGCTAATTTCTTAATTAAGCTCACTTTAGACTCAAATAAGCTAGAGAAGAGATATATACTTAAGCCTTAGTTGAAACTTAGACTCAAAAAGACAAATAAAATATCTCTTGGAGAACTTTTAGAGAAAGAAAGAAGAGAAAAGAGAGAAGAAGAGAAGAACTCAATTTAGGAGCTTGAAGCTTGGGAATTGAAAGGGGAAATCAATGATTTAACTCAAGGTAAGTGTAAACCAACTCAACTACTCTAAATTGTCTTCAATTGATTAGAATCAAGACTTAAAATGAAGCTTTGACACTCATGGAAGTTAGGGCTTATGAGTTATGATCTTGCTTGAACAAATAGTATGAAATTACCATAGATTTTTTCACATTTATTTGATTTAAGAGTTGATTCCCTCATTCTTTTTAGTTTGATTTGACTTAATTGTGGAAACTTGGCTTGTAATCTTGCATGTTTGCATGCTTTGAACTCATGTATACACATATATACATATATGATGAAAATAAGAGAAAGCAAGTTAAGGAAATATGGAGCTTAAGCTTTTGTATGTTAAACTAAAGTGAGTTATAATCACATTGAGCTTGAGTTCCATACTTATTTTATTCATAGTTTATATTTTTGAAGTGAAATTACTTGAATTGGGCATTAGAAATGAGTTTGGAAAGCTTGGGCTTGTTGAATTTTTAGACTGCACAAACAGAGCCCAGAACTGCACGTGCGGGGCTCACAGCCGCATGTTCAGAAAATAGGGGAGGCAAGGTTGACATTCTGAAGTAAAAGCACGTGTGGGGCCGCACGTATGGCACACTTCTCCGCACGTGCGGTGAGGGACCTCCGTACGTGTATGAATTGAGGAAAAATTCTATTGATTTCTATTACCCTTTTTGAGCCTCTAAATCTGTTAATGTGTATATTTAATCCCTTCGGAATGCTTAAAAATGAATAGAAAGTGAACGAAACAGAAGAATGATGAAGGTCAAGAAGTTAAGAAAATAATACATTGCTTATCAATTTATGTGTGTGATGTGTAGGTTACTCGCCGGAAGGGACCATCGCACAACCGGATCACTGTGAGTAATAGTAGTGTAACGACATGTTGAATATTACAAGTTATATATTTTTGATCACGAATGTTATGTTTTATATAACTTGTGCTTGATTAAATTGGTTAAGCATTGACAACAATGACATATGGAATGGGCCTGAGGCCGTTCTGCTATTATATTGGCCCCGAGGCCGTTCTACTATTATATTAGGCCTAAGGCCATTCTGCTATGATGTTGGGCCCAAGGCCGTTCTGGAATGTGCTTGTGAATAAAATGTACATGTGTTATGTAAATATCCTTCAAGACACATGCTCATTTATATGCCTCCTTGCATTATTATTACTCACTGAGCCTTGTGTAGTCCATATTTATATATGTTTTGTAGGTGGTCGATTAGCTTGGAAGCCAGCCCCAGGTCAGCTTCAGGAAAATTTTGATGGCCCTTTTTGTTAAGCCTCCACGTTGGAACCGTTTTGTCTTTTGGAGAAGTTCCATTAATGCCACCCTTTTTGTTAAGCCTTTTGTGGCTACACTTTGTAAATGTGAAAATTTTGGATTTTTAACTCTTTACATGACTTGGACTTGTGTATATAAGGCCTATGTATGTGCACTTTCTATATTTGATATGATGGTTTAAAATCCTGGCATATAAGCATTGCTTAATGGACGTTCTGTTATGTGATTTTGCTTTCGCTTTAGGCCCCAATATGATTTGATTCTTCTAAATTTTTGTTTTAAGGCCTAAGTACAAGTCGATCATGGCCTAAACTTTTAGGGGTAGGTTTGGGTCGTGACAGATTATACAATGTATGTTGATGGAAGAAGTTGTGTAATGAAGGCTGGTAAGTGGGGCTGACCATATGAGATGGGGGTGGGTAAGTGGAACTGAGCTAGTGGAGGAAGATGAGGTTGATTCCTGCAAACTAGGCAATGAACCAAATTGTTTTTCATTTTACTAATTTAAGTAGATGTTAGGCATCAATGGAGGTTCTTCATTTCACTAATTTACAAAAATGGTAGGCCTTTAGTGGAGTGTTTTAACCTAGTCATCAATGGATGGCTTTAACCAAATCAAATTCTTTACAGTGGGTATATCAACACCCGAGTGGTGTTAACATATATTACAAATGATATATATATAGAGAGAGAGAAGGGTTTAGTAGAAGAAGATATATATACATATCATATCTTCATCAATTTCATGTTATAAGTGAAGAAGAAGAAGAAGAAGAAGAAGAAGAAGAATGAGGAAGATAGAGGACAAAGAAACAAACGATGAATGTTTCAGAATTTTTGAAATTAGTTTTCGGACAACTTTTGACATACCAAAACCACCCATTACACGAAGAAGTGAGAAAGCGAGGCAATATAAGACGAATTAGAAAGTGAGGTGAAGAGAATGGCGAAAGAATAAAGTAGAACTATCAAAAATCGAGAAAGATATGAAGTCCAAAAGATGGCTCGAAGAAAAGTCAAAAATGGAAAGAAAAGTCTTTTTTTTTTAATCAACTTTCGGAGCTCCAACGGCATGCAAAAAGAAGAAGAATGAGACATGTGAGAGGTGATACAAAAACTAGGCCATGAGATGAATCCAACGACGTAAAAATGAGGTGAAACGGAGTTATGATAAAGAAGATAAAAGGGCTTGAAGTGGTAGTGGTGGTTTGGTGGTAGGAGGGTGGGTCTACATCTTTTTTTTTGAAATTTGAGACCAAAATGTAAAAAAAAAATTTAAACTTTTTCTTTTTCAAATGTGACGGTAGGGGTAAAATTGATATGATTTCAAAAGTTTTGGGGATAAAATTGAAATTAGTCGAAGTCTAAGGGTGTAATTGAAAATCGAGGCAAAATATAGGGGTAAAAATGAAATTTCTCTTCTTATAATGGAACTTACAATTATAATTCGGGTGATTCTACTTACACCACTACTTTACCTCTTTACATCCTCCATATGATTTTTTTTTTTCCCCAATTTTATCCATATGTGAAATTATCTTTAAGGATAAAACACTAAAATTAAATATATTTTGTTATCTCCTTACATCCCTTGGTCTTCAATCCCTACTCATCTTTTTCATTTCTTAATTCTTCTTTTCTCTTACACATCTCTTTTCAAAAAGTGAGAATCATAGTATTTTGATCATTAAAGAAATCAATGGATAAAGAAACGGTGGTGAAGAACCATCAAAAAAGTGAAATTGTGAGTTTTTTCATTTATTTGATAGGTTTTTGTTTCGTTTTTCTGGACTGATATTTGACTTTTGTTCGGTGGTTCGAAACTGAACAAAATAAAATTGTCCGGTATCACATTGCCGAACAAAAAATATAAGTCTAATAACCAACTACAGAATAAAAGATACATTTTCAGTAACCCCAAACCGAATTTTTTCAATTTGTTCGGCTTCTCATTACCATGCATTTTCAGTTTCATTTTTTTTTTTTTATATTTTTTATTTTTTTGCCTAGAAGGATTATACTTATACTCATTGCAACAACGCAAATATTGCAATATTAATGGACTCTAGTCATGAATTCATTACAGACGAGGTTTGTTAAGTTTTTTTTATGAATACAATTTTTTCTTATTTTTAATTTGTATTGAGTTTTATTAATAAATTGATGTATAAATGTATTTATTATCTTTAGATTTTTCGTAGTCGTGAAGCATTAATTAAATGGGCTTTTGACGTTGGGAAGAAAACTGGATTTGTTATTGTTATAAAGACATCGCTACGGGAGGCAATGGCAGAAAACCAAGACTTATACTTGCTTGTAAAAAAAGTGGTTACTATAGAGACAACATGAAGATCAAGGGAGAACGATTGAGGTCGACAAGTTCTAAAAAATGTGGATGTCTATTTCTATTAAGGAGAAAAAATTATCTACAAACTACCATGACGAATTGTGATAACATGTTTGATTGATGGATGCAAACAATGACAAATTTTATGGATACTTTATGGATATTCGTACACTTGATATTTTTATGAATACTTTTTATGTATGATTTTATGGATGCGTGTTTGATTTATGATTTTTTTTATAGATGCTTCAAAGAAAATGTAAATCTTTCAATGTACAACGACGGGGGCCTAGACAACTCTATTGTAGTTTGGCAACATGAAACTAGAGTAATCTCATTTGTATAATAATGTATCACTGAACATGCAATTCATAAGTGGCCCAAATTAATTTCTTGTTATCATCTAATTGGATGGTAATATAATGCTAGGAAAAAAAATATTGTCCGGTAACATGACACTAGAGTAATTCAAATTAATTAGCATTGTATTACCGAACAGGCCCACCACAAATTAAAGAAATCATTGTATGGAACAAAGTGTCTTTGTAAATGTATAGTAACAAAATGCTGGAGAGATTTATTTTTTTCTGGAAGCATAACACCGGAATAATGTAAATTGTTTAGCACCGTGTTATCAAAATTAGTGGTGTAAAGAGATGAAATAGTTAATTTAGGGTTAGTTTTGATAATATATTGGGAGTGTAATGAAAATTGCATTTTTTTTAGTGGTGTAATGAGATAGAGGGTGTAAAGAGATTAAATAGTGGTGTAAGTAGAATCACCCTTATAATTTTTATTTAACATTCTATAAGAAAAGTAAAAATAAAAACATGGGTAAATAACACTTACACCCCTTGAGATTTGTGTTTAATAGATATCACTCCTTGACGTTTGGAAAATTACACTAACCCCCCTAGCATTGTAATTTTTTAGACGGAATTAACATTGGTATCAAAAAGACATTAAATTCATACACTTTTTCTTTTCTTGTTTTGCTTTACTTCTTCTATTTATTTATTTATTTATTTTCTCTGGTTTACTTTTTTTTTTTTCAATATAATTTCCTTTATTTTTCTATCAAGAGTTACCTTTTATATAAGTAAGGGGTTTTGTGAAATGAGACTATTAACCACAAGGGTGTGAATGTAATTTCTATAATGTCAGGAGGTGGGATGTAATCGGACAAATCTTAGGAGATGTTAATGTAATTTACCCTAAAAACATTTGCACCATTAGAGAAGAATTATCCAATTATAGTATTTTAGCATCAATCACTTTGTTATGTTTGGTTCACTAAAAGAAACAGAATAAAATGTTCATTACTTTAGACCCCGTTTGATTGTTCGGATTGGATATAAGAGTTTGAGGAGGATATGTAATACTTAAGGAAAAAGATGAGATATAATATGTTATAGGATATGAAATAGATTATATATATTGTGGGTCACTTATACTATGTTTAATTAAGATAGGATATAGGATGAGATAAGAGAAGAGTGATTATTTTTGACCTTTGGATGAAAGATTCTCTATATCCGACGGTAGGGGATATACAATACCATAGGGGGTATTGCATATCCCCTCTTTTGCGTCATATACTATCCGACCTCCCTATACTTGGAGCAACCAACCACGGGATATAGGGAGATAAGAAAACATGTAGGACCCACCTTATATTATATCCGATTTTACTCTCATATCCGCCCCTTGTATACGGAAAACAAATAGGGCCTAAAACTTTTTAGTCCTATTTAGTATATCTTATGAGTTTTCTTATAGTGTTTTTTTTTATTTTTTTTATTTTGTTAAATATGTGTCAATGATTCAGCATTTGTTTGAAGCTTATGAAGCAGGAATAGTTAAAATATGATTATGGGAATAAATGTTTTATTTTAGTTTTGATTTCTGATTTTTATTAGCTTGTAAAAAGTTGCATCAAATAAGTTAAAGTGATAAATCATAATTTAATTTACAATGTATTTTTTAAACATTTTTTGGGGATAAATTACACTTTCACCCCTAAAATATGACATTTTCTCACTTTGATCATTAAGAAAAAAATTTCGTAAACTGTGTAACTCTTTCTATTGTGATCTAAATTTTAACAAAGGTTATACTTTTGTGACTGAAATTGACTAAATTACACTTTTACCACTAAAGTATGGTCATTTTTTGTAGTGTCACGGGTCTTAAACTCTATTTGAACTCACTTGTACAGGCAGCTTGATACACTTTTAGACCTATGATTTGACGGATTTTTTTGTTGTGAGTTGGAGTTGAACCCTTTTTAGCATCTAACGTTTTTCATATTTGAGAAAATAGAAGTGTAGAAAACCTTCTTGAGAATTTGGGCTTTAGCTGGTAGAGTCGCACATGCGGCGGGGATGTCCTGTACAAGAGGATTGGTGCAAAAAAGTATAAGTTTCTGGGTAGAAGGCCTGCAGATGTGGCAGTTAGCCCCATACGTGCAGTAGGACAGGTCTATATGCGCGGCAAATGGGTGATTTTCTGGGTTTGACACTGCATGAAACCCCAGGTGCGGCCATGAACGCTTGTACGTGCGGTAAGGAGGCTCTGCACGTGTGGCGAAGGCTGAGAATCCTGCATGTGGCAGCCTCCTAACCAAGTGTTATTTTGACCATTTTTCTTCATCAACCCATTTTCCCCTCTCTTTTCATTTACTCTCTTTACACTCTCTATATCTCTATTTTCTCTCTACTCTCTCTCTCTCTCTCTCTCTCTCTCTCCACCACAACTCCCAAGTTTCAACCTTGATTTCGGAGCACTTAAAGTTGGAATTGATCTCCAACCCGAACATCGATATTGTAGAGCTTAACGAAGGCTTTGAGAACACCAAACCGAAAAGTCAATTTGGTCAGTACTTTGAGAGTTGTCTTCTCTTCTCTTCAAGATGTAGGGTTTTATTTCATTAGTTCAATATGAGTTTGTGGATGTATTTGTGGTATTTTTATACAAAATATTTGAGTCGTTAACAATTTTGAGCAAATAACATGAGGGGTTAGGGAATGTAATCTGTGAGCCTACCAACATGACTCAAAAGTCTAAGCTCAAGTTACTTAGTAGCAAGTAGGGGTTAAGGGATGTATTTAAAACTCTATGTTGCCTCTACCTCTTTATATATTTGATTGATATGATGGTTTAGGGCTTCCTGCAATTGAGCATCAAGTATACAAAAAGATGGGCCAATTTCCATCTTTGTGGCGTTTTGAACATTTTAGTCCCACTTTGTGGTGTGTTTTTAACTTTATTCCAATTATAGGATAAAACGACATTAGCAAAACCGTTTTCTAGAAAACGGCTTTTCAAAAACCGTATTTAACGATTAAAATAATAATAAATTTTAGACCCAGAAAACGGCTTTACAAAAGTCGGTTTTACTTAATTTTTAATTAATTCTGAATTAATTAAAAACGGTTTTGGCAAAACCGTTTTTAAATTAATTTTTTTTTAATTTATATTTTCAACATAAATATTTTTTGTTTAAAATTTTTTTTTAATAAAAACCGGCTTTAGAAAAGCCGTTTTTGAACAGTAATTTTTTTTTAATAAAAACCGGCTTTAGAAAAGCCGTTTTCAACAGTAATTTTTTTTTAATAAATATTTTATGACCAAAAAATATTTTCAACTTAAATATGAAAACTACCAAAAAATATTTTATATATTTTTTTAATTTATATTTTCAACATAAATATGAAAACTACCAAAAAATATTTTTCATAAAAAGCGGTTTTAAAATATAAAGTTTTTACATTAATTTTTTTAAATTTATATTTTCAACATAAATATTTTTTGACCACAAATATTTTTAATAAAAAATGGTTTTTAAAGTTTTTTCGAATTTTTTTGTTTTTGTTTTTGTTTTTGTTGAATTTTTTAATAGTTTAAGTTTTTAAACATACCTAGCATAAATATACTAAATACCAAAAATACAAAAAAAAAAAAATGAAAATTCATTACATTTTTCATATTTTTGTGTATTTATTAATTTTTAAAAATATTTTTTTACAAATATTTTACCTTTTAAACATATCTAAGTAAAATGCATCTACAAAAGTTTAAAAAAAAATGTTTAAAATTTTAAAAATATTCACTAAAAACAAAAAACTCAGTTTTCAAAAAACTTAATTCTGAAAACTGAAACTTAGGGCTTGTTTGGTTTGTATATTTATAATTTTTGAGAAATTTTTAAAATTTTTTTGTAGTTCAAATATTTTGAAAAAAAGATTCCAAAGTATTTCATTGGAAAGTATGACTATTTGAAAACTGAGTTTTCAGAATTAAGTTTTTAGAAAACTCAAAGCAAGCATTACGTTTTAAATTTTTATTTTTATTTGTGCTGTAATTTTCTAAAGAAACCCATCTTTGAATGCATTGAAATTTCTGCTTTCTTACTCATCTTTTCATTCCCAAGTCCAACCTTCCCACATGAGAAAACATAATTAAAAAAAATTTCTAAAACCATTTTTTATTAAAAATATTTGTGGTAAAAAAATATTTATGTTGAAAATATAAATTTAAAAAAATTAATGTAAAAACTTTATATTTTAAAACCGTTTTTTATGAAAAATATTTTTTGGTAGTTTTCATATTTAAGTTGAAAATATAAATTAAAAAATATATATAAAATATTTTTTGGTAGTTTTCATATTTAAGTTGAAAATATTTTTTGGTCATAAAATATTTATTTAAAAAAATTACTGTTGGAAAACGGCTTTTCTAAAGCCGGTTTTTATTAAAAAAAAAATTTGAACAAAAATATTTATGTTAAAAATATAAATTAAAAAAAAATTAATTTAAAAACGGTTTTGCCAAAACCGTTTTTAATTAATTCAGAATTAATTAAAAATTAAGTAAAACCGGCTTTTTTAAAGCCGTTTTCTGGATCCAAAATTTATTATTATTTTAATCGTTAAATACGATTTTTGAAAAGCCGTTTTCTAAAAAACGGTTTTGCTAATACCGTTTTACCCTATAATTGAAATAAAGTTAAAAACACACCATAAAGTGGGACTAAAATATTCAAAACGCCACAAAGATGGAAATTGGCCCAAAAAGATGACCTTCAAAAAGTACCAAGGCCAACGACTGCCAGTTCACCTGCCTCACTGAAATCAACAATCTAATGGAATAATTATTTCATACTATCTTCATTTCAATAAATCAAACACTACATAAATACTTTAATGATCGCATAGTTGAAACTTTAAAAAATGCAAAAGAATACATTTATATCATTTGATACAGCTTATAGAGCTATTAATAACTTTTTTTAATCTATTAAAAATATTTGAGTATTTGGTATAACTTTTATTTATAATTAATAAGCAAAAAAGTTGCTTAAAAAATCTAAAAAATAAATATTGAGAAATTAAGAAAAAATAATAATTTTAACTTTCACTTTCTGATTATAACTTTTAGCTTTTTGCACCAAACACTAGCATCAACCACTTACCCAGCCATTCCACAGTTAGATGGACTAATCAAGGCAGCCACTTCACAATCATAGGCTCATAATTTGTAAATAAATTTTCAAAGATATTACCAGCTGATCTCAATTATGTTTCTTTTAATATGTACAAACAAGTAAATTAAGAAATTAATTATCCATTTATTTATTACTTGTTTTATTATCTACTGTTTTGACATCCATGATCAACATATGAATTACAATAAATCCTCCCAGTGCCAAAAAGACATGGTATATACACATGGATCAGCTATTCAAACCATGTCCCCAAAATCTCTATCCTTGTGTCTCAATGCATTTTTCAATCATATGATCATATTCCATATTTAAAGGTTTCCACCACATCATACCACTAGGAATGTATTGGGTATAAAGAGACAAACTAGATCATATACAAGTGAGCTACGAAGCCGAATAGAATTTGGATGTACAATCAACTTCACTAGCAAAAGGAGAGAGAAATCAACCGTGACATCAAAGGAAGCTACTCAAAACACCTTTAAAGGTTTTCGATTTCCTAAAAACCCACATGACTAGGAAATCAGGCAATACCCAGTTAAGAATCACCTCCATTCTCTTCTGGTGGATCTTGGGGCACCTCATGCCGAGGCCTATTGTACTTCTCACGCAGCTGTTTGATTGGAATGAAATCCCCAGCTGCATCCATACCATAGAATAGAAAAGAAATGTAGGGATGATCAAACCTGCCCTGCACATTGTCAAGCAGAGCCACACTTTAAGATACAAGATTGCCAGACACTACTTGTTTCTTCAGATTATGATTCAACTCACCATGTCTGGTTGGTCAGGGGCCAATAAATTTTCCTCAGGAACTGCAATTCATGAAGCATTTGCACGGAAAATCAGATATCAGGGAGAGAAACAGCAAATAATTGCAAAACAGCACATCTAAGGCAGGACAATGCCAAATCGAAGCACACACAGAACTACACCTTCATAGGTCAAATGACATGCAAATCTAAACTGATGAAATTAATGAATTATCAAGTAAAAATATACAGGTGTTGATGACAAGGCAATAACGTAGATTTAAGCAAATAGGAGAAGAGAAATCTCTGAAGGAACAAGAACACAAGATCAAGATCCCGATAGTTACCATATGCTACTAGTAGGTTGGGTTTTGCATATACATCAACCAAGACCTGTAAAACAATAGGCAAAACAAAATTAGAGATTTCTTAAATCTTTATTTGCCTGCAATGTCTGCTAGTTTGTCAAATCACTGAAATGACAAGGGCATCCAAGTTCCAGAAATGTTCTATGTTTTAAGTGCCAATTATGTGGCAACACATAGATGAGATGAAATCAGCAATGAGAAAAACCACCCTGTTGCGATCAAATAACGTAACTAAATTAGCAGACTGATTTCCCCATTGTATTTATTTTTCCCAACACCTACCTTGAAAATCTCAATTTTCCTATTTGCATTTTGTATACTATTATTATGTCACCAACTCATTCGCAACACGAAATATTCTCGTGAAATTATATAATTCTGAAACCATAATTTCCTCCACTATGGCATGATGTTTATTATTTGTTGTTCAATCAACACTTGCTTGAATTTGGTCCCACATATTTTATCAATATGGCCTGTAGGGTGATTGGCATTTGAAATCTTTGCATAGTGATGATATAGTTAGTGTCAATTCACTGTCATTGTTGTGATGACCTCTGTTTATGACAATTATATGTGAACCATCACATAAGAGAAGGGACCATTCAGTACAAATGTAACAGTGAGTTCTTCAACTATATAATAATGAACACCAGTGATGCTGAATACCACATTCCAATCTGTGCATGGACTACTTGTATGGCCAACAAGCTGAAACAAATTAGAGAAGACCCAAAATTCACTTGAATGCATGTATCTATTTTTCAGTTTTTGAAACAAAATCCTTCCAGTACTACAAAAGCATTTGATGGCAAAAGCTTGTCAAGCCAGGAGGCCAGGGAGAGAATTGAAAACATCAGCAAATAATGATGATAACAGATGTTACCGCTTTCATTTGTGAAAGTTATCTTAACAAGAACATAACTTCAAAAGATTGATAGAAAATGAACTCATTTGATTGCCATGCGGAACCAGTTGAATGACCATTACATTTCTTACCCCTTCAAAGAATGTTATAAATCACTCACAGGATGATTAAGTTAATGCCACCCTATTTACCCTTCATTCAGAACTCTTGGGACATATGAAAAATAAATAAATACATAAAAATTAATTAATTAAAATTAAAGGGCTTGTTTGGTTTGTGTTTGTAGAGTAGTTTTTGAGATAAAAAGTACGAAAACTTGTTTGGTTTGCCTTTTTTCAGAAATGGTTTTGGAAAATTATTTTTGGGAGAGAGTTTTAAAAAAAGTGATTGATTTGATGTGTATGAGAGAGAGAGTGATTTTGGAAAGTAGGTAACCAAACAAAATTTTGAGATTTTTTTTGAAAAAAATTGTTTGGTTTGATTATTCTTGAAAATTTGTTTGTAAAGAATTTTTCCCAAAAATTTTTCTGAAAAACAAACCAAACAAGCCCAAAACTTTTATTAACTTTGGATTTTACCAAACTAGGAGGTGGAATCAAATGTTAACAATGCTATTTCCCCCAAATATCAAAAGGTTTGTTCCCACTAAATTGCCTCATCTAAAGTATACCCATCTTAAGTATCATCTTATCAAAAAAGAAAAATTTAAGCAAAAAAATCACTTTATGCAAATCTCAAACATTACAGAAAGGAGGTTTAAAAGCAAGCCCAATAGTATCTCATAAAGTACAAGATGGTAAGGCAAGTTAGACCTGATAAAATGGCTGATCAGCACCACGAGACAACTTTTCAACATGTGCACTTTCCTTCCATGAACTTGATTCACAGCAAACTGGATCCATTCCACAAACCACACCTCGATATCCTAATTCAATAAGATCAGCTTTTGATAGTTTGAACTAAGAATATGAAACAAATAAAGAAAAATGGAAAAAGAAATCTTATCAAAATGTTGCCTATGAAATCCATGTGGGTGTCAAACAATACATGTAATAAGAGAAATTTCTTGTGAAAGGTTGACAATGAAGATGTTTGTTTATTTAAAAGGAAAGTAGAGCATAACAGAACAGATCATGTTTGCAGAAAATCAGCTCGCATGCTAAATTATGAAATAAAATAAAAAAGATAACAGCCTGATACGCTATTAAAAACCCCAATCTAAAGTGTTACAGAACACCCATTCTCCTCAAGGAAAAGGAAGAGGACATTATCATATATTGGTTTCACCAATACAAGATAGTGGGAGGTGTAGACAAGGTACTACAGACTTAACCATTGGTATTATTTACATGAAGTGGCTGCTCAGCCCTCTCGTAAACTGTTTCATTCAGGTTTACACTCCCCAAAACTATTGGTCAATTAATTGGTTTCTTTTTATAGAAATATAGCAACTCTATGTTAATATATTCATTTATTTCTGTGTAAAAATTTAAGAAAGGTTGTTCTGATTCTTTAGTGGTTGAAATTAAAATGACTCAATGAAGTGGTTCCAAGGACCCAACCCTCCACAAATCCATTCCCCCATGATTTCATTGTATTATGTACTAGCATTGTTATAAGTAATTAACAACCATTATAAGGTATACTTTGACATATATTATATATTTTAAACTGATACTCCAGAAAAAAAAAAAAAATTTAACATGTTAGAATATTGGTTTGAGATGGTTGAGTTTTAAATGGGTAAAATTCTGACTGGGTAGGTTCAGGTTAAGCATGATTGGGGTTGCCCAAGCCAACCAGAACGAAACCACAAGCACCCTCAAAGATGTATTCTTACAAAATTGAGATTAAATATATATGATTGTAGACACAAATTTTGAAACGTGAAAGCAATCAACTTTTGCTCCAACAGATCTTCATATAAGTCTTCGACTAGATCATCCATGAAAGAATATTTCTTCTCCAACCTCTCTTTCATAGTCACCTTTTTAAATTTTTTGGGCTTTTTAACCCCAACTACAACAGGACCCTTCTTTCTAGTTTCAACTATAGCTGCGATTGAGGACTCAACCCTTTCAACCGCCCTAGACCTCCTTCATTTAGCCAGATGCAATTCCATATCATAAGCTTTAGTGCATAGATTGTTGAACCCTTCAAAAGTTTGAGCCATAAGAGCCGTAGAGAACTCATATCGGAAGTTGTTAAGGCAAACTGAATTAACTCTAATTGCGTGAACTTTTGAGGGCAGACAACTGTCAAAGCTCGCCACCTTGCAATGAAATCTATAATAGACTCATTGTCACGTTGCTTGGTTTCAATCAATTCTGGTACTCCAACTCGTCTTTGTGTGTTGCAGAACTGTTTAAGGAACTCCTTTACGATGGAATCCCAATTTAGGATTGATCCCTCAGGAAGGTTAGCATACCATGTAAATGCAAAACTTTCAAGTGATTGGACAAATAGCTGTAGGCAAAGGGCCTCATTCTAAGGCTATTGGCCCGCGTCTTGAAAAAAAGTGAGGCACATGTTGTCTTGGATTTCCTGTCACATCAAACATTTTGAAATTTGGTTGGGAAAAACCAAAAGGAAATGGAACAGCATCTACCCATGCTGGGTAAGGCTTTGTAATTATACGAAATTTCTCATCATCTTTCTTCTTGACTTTCTTTACTTGTTTCCTTACCATATCATCAATCATGGCCATGAGCAATGGATTCATACCACCACTAGTTAGGTCAAAATAACAAGGACCATTGCCCCCTGGGGCCAGTGTGCTTCGTACGCCTACAGACCACTATAGGTTGTGCCGTTTGTTTGGGTGTACTTCATGTTCCTGTCATTTGAGCCTACAACTATTGTATTTGCTCCAATATAGCAGCCATTTCCCATTCTCTTCTTTCAAGTTGTTCTTGTAGGGCCACCACTTTTTCCTTGAGACTCTGGTGGTCCTGTTGGACCTGCGAATTTTCGCCTTCCTTTTCAACATCAGTCATCATGACTGCAATGGCTTTGTTGACATCTCTCAAATCATCATTTTCAATATTTGTTGAAACAGATGAGTTAGATGAGATAGAATCATCTTGTCCATATAAAGGATTATCAATCCCTACAGCCTTACTTACATTTGACGCATCTAACTGCGATGCTTTATTCTGAGCCTCACGGGTCATACACCTTGTTACAGGCCCTGTGGATCAAGCAGAAATATTTCCGAGGATTGTTTCCCTCCGCCTTTGAGAGCCTTGACTTTCCAATCGAGTTCGATTCCATAGTTCTTCATAGTGTGAAGATAGGACTTTCAATTTATTTTTGGCATTCATCTCTCGAGAGAACCTTTTCAACAGCTCCTATAACATTTGTCACCACTTCTTCGTTCTAGTTTCCTTAAGGCCTTATTCTTCCTTCACCTTTGTCTTTTCGAAATTGGACCATTTGATGACACATTAGGTCGAGGGTGCATAATGTCGTCCTTCATGACAAATATAATATTTACAAGATTTTTTCTTGCTAGATATTTTTGAAGAAGTTTTTCTTTTCTTAACATATTGTTTATGCTTAGAATTTTTTTTTCTTTTTCCAAGGTTTCCACTTAAATTTCTTTTTGTTAATTTTATCCTTTCTTTTGTAATAAGGTGTGCAACCAATTTTCCAATTTTCTTATAAAATTTGGTCACAACAATTTTTTCCTTTCGTAGAATTGATGATTTGATTTTTCACTTGTTTCTTTGCTTGTACCGTAAGCACTGATTTGTTATCAGTCTCAAAACAAAGTTTATCCTAAATCCAAGATTATCACTCTTTTCTAATTTTTCTAAAAATTTAGGATATGTTTTTAAAACTTAATTCATCCCATGGGTTTGGGAGTTTATGAAAAAACTGATCTAACCAGTAGGTATTTTGTGGAGGATCTAAAACATAGTAATATTTTTTGAATAATGTCACATACTCTTCAAATTGACAAATATTACATAGTTTTAGTTTGAATAGAGCATAATTTGCATATTCTTGCAAATTAATTTCTCCTAAATAGCCTCACATATTTTCTTTAATTATGGTGACAAATCACTCAACATCTTATCAAAACTTTAAGAGTTTGATAAAAGAGTTGTTTTGTGGTTTTTTATAGAATCAGATTTTTCCCATTGTCTAGACATTGCAAACAATTTCCTTGTAACGTTGCTACAATATAATCTAAGAATCTTTCTTTTGTCCATGTTGACTTATAATTTGTTATTAAAATAGACATGGATTGTGCCCAATCATCAATTGTTTTTAATTGATCTTTAAAAGCAACATGTTAAATTCAGATAAGTACCGTGTTGGGATACTAGATTTCTGTTTAAATCATCTTTTCTTTGGTAAGATGGTTTAGGATCACTAGGTTTAGTTTCACTAGTGGATGTGTCTAGTACCGTTTGTTCGGTAGTTTTTATTAAATTCTGGTTTTGCTTCAAATTCTTCTGGATCGAATGGTTCATCTATTTTTCTTTTACCTTTACCTACAGTTGCAGGAGTGGTTTCTTCATCAGAAATTTCAGAGTCTAAAGTTTTAGATTCTTAAGTCTTTTCGTCTTTTATCACCATGTTGGTTGCGTTGATGAAATGAGAAGAGGAGTCATCATCAAATTCATCATCTATAATAAAAACTTGATACCCAAAATGAGTAAACAAATTTTCATTTTCTAAATATAGGTTTTGAATTTGAGTAATCAACCTGTTGCGTTCTTCAACAGTTGATGTTGGATCGAAATAAAGTTTTTTCCAATATTCAATGACTTTCACAAGATATTCATATTCTTCCTTTTTTATAATAAGAAACTGAATTTTCAATGATGTTTATTTCATCATTTCCATAAAAAAATGAGGTACGGATGTATAAGCCGGAAGATTCCATTCTTCATTACGTTCACTTAGAAAATTTATTTTTGTTATTAGATTTTCCATTTGTTTTTTTTGTTTTTTCATTTAAATCTATATTAATTATTTTACCAAGATCTCTAACATCTTGTTCATTTTACCAAGATCTCTAACATCTTGTTCCACATTTACTAAAATCTGATGCAAAACATCTAATTTCTTATCTATATACATATGATTATGTTTTTGGGTTTTTTTTTTATATTTTCAAACCAAGAAAATAAATCACACATACCATTAATAGTAGAGGTTACAACAGTAAGTTATTATTATTTCTTTTATCTATGTGCATACTATGATCAAATTCAAATTCTAGCCTTCCTATTTGCGTAACTATACATCTAATATTTTCTTGAGTATCTTTTGCCATATTATACTATCAATGGTACTTAAAACCTTCTTGTTTTTCTTCAAGTGCCTAAAACCGTGTCCCTAAATGACTGACACCCTAAGAGCCTTCAACTGGCGATTTTGGGTTAACAGCCTATAGGTATATGGCCTTTGAAGATTAACAAGATTATAAATTTTTTGATAGCTAACAGTGAAACAAAAGACCACAATAATTTAATAGTTGTAGAACTATCAATAGGAAATAAAATCTAAAAGAGTATACTTACATAAAACTTGATCTTGCTTTATAACTTTTCACCAAGTTCGTTACTTAGGCTCTAATACCAAATACTTAGTAGATATATTTTTTAACTAATTGCGGAAGTATTAATATGAGATGTAAGCAAACGATGAGAGAGTTTTTGAGAATTTACAATGTTTCATTTCGTTGGCTTTAATGCCATTTTATAGAATACATTCGTAGATATAATCAACAAAAATCCAAAAAGCTATTCATTTAAAAGTCAAAAGGCCTATACTTGGTTTATTAATTTGCTTACACTAAAGTCAAAAAGCCTATACTTAGGTTTATCAGAAAAGTCTATCTACAATACATATGGAGTCCCCCTCCCCCGTTTTTGAAAAAGAGATATTGCTCCAGATAAGATTTAGCTAATCTTATCTTTTGATTATTGCTGCAGATGCTACCATGAGTGCTGGATAAGGATGCAGTCGATCCAGCATATCTGCAACATGTCTTCATAGGCCCACTATGCTTCCATCATATTGTCTAGATTGTGCATGAAGACACTATCTTCAGATAATGGAGAATCTTGGGACTGACTCCATTCCCGTGTTCTAAAAACTTCCACTTCATCAGCTTGCATTGCCAAATCTAGAGGAAGATCTAGCAAATTTCATTTTGCCAGAAAATCTTCTACTTCACTTTGTTGTGTAGCAGTTCTTGTATATGAAATTGGCTCCATAGTAACAAACAGTCTTCTTCCATCAATTACCATGAAAGGCAATTCACTATAACTTTTTATGCTTTGTGCCACTTGGGACAACAATATTGACATCATGAGCTAATTCTGATTCTTCAGTCTTTTTCAAGTACTAAATTTGATATGACTCATAGAATTTTTCCCTTTCACGCCATCCAATGGTGCTAGCAATCAAAAAAGTGAAATATTTGCTCCATTTGTAATTTTTTTCATTACTTTTGAGAGCATTTCCTTGATCATCTCTGAAAAATCTTTCCATTGTATAGGATGAGAACTTTGAAGAATAACTTGATTAGTTATTTCCCGGTCAATTTCTTCAGAGACCTTTCAATCATTATCCTCATAAAACCATTCTTGGGTATCTAAGAATAATGTGGTTTTTGGAATATCATCTTGTAAATTAATTTTGTTAATCGATTTGGAAAGAATTTGTTTAATTCTTTCACAATTCTCATCTACTTTATCTTTAATGATTTTAAAATTTTCACAGGGGAGAATTGTTCTTGATTTTTCAAAAAAACAAATTCTTCTAATTGTTTCAAAAGGGGGATCTGAATATTCATGGTTTATGAATTCAAAAATTTGAAGAAAAGTAAATTTTTTTTTTTTTTTTTTCAAATTAAAAATCTTGATCCCAATTCATTTGTTTAATGAGTTGGAAACAAGGTTTTGTAACTCATTTATTCTAGTGGTTTATTCCGCTAATTGAAATGATAAATTGGACATATGTAATTGAAAACCTTTTTTATTTTCTGAAATGCGGGTTTTCCATACTCCATTTAATTCATCATAAATTTTTCTGGAAATACCAGGTTAAGAAAGTCTTTAATTTCAGATTCATCTGGTTTAGATTTCTAAAATTTGAAAGGACTGGATTAGTTTCCTGTTATTGAAAAATAGGCATTGATGGAGCACTATAGAAAGCCTTTTCAGCTTTTGCCAAATTGTCATACGCTTGATAGCAAGCTCGAGGGAATCCAACAACTTGGTTGTTGCAATCTTTCCAATTTGTGTAAATTTCAGGTTGTCTACCTGAAAAAACAATATAAACTTTTTTTGTTTTGGGGATTGCTTTTTTGGCAATTGTCACCTATTTTTATCGGACTCAACGGGTTGTTTACCCTTGTTCATGGCTGAAAAGAGAAAACACTGATTTAGTGATTTCTGCTTAAAAAATCTGCAAGAAAATTATTAGTTCTTGAGAGGGAGATTTGCGCCAGGCTATGGCGCTGAACCGAATCTGCACGGCCTCTCGGGCTACCACGTTTGGCCGAGCTATGTCGTTGACCAGGGTGCGAAGACGCGCATGTGCCCAACCGAGCTGTGACTCGGCTAGGTATTCGGTTGGATCCGCAGTGGTGCGTCTAGACCGAGCCAAGCACAGCCCAGAATGAATTTAGACAGGGACGAAGGCCGGCACGCCTCGAGGCCAGTCAGTTCGGATGGACCGACTTCTTACAGTTCGGCCGTCCTAGTCATGGTGGTGTTTCTTTCCAAGGGATAGGTCGGTCATGATATCCCGGTTGAGTGTGCCACCTGGACCAATGGTGTGATGGAGGGGAAATCCACTCCTGGCACGCGTTAATACCGTTTGGCAGTTCCACACATGCTGTTTGGAGGTTTTGGCCTTTCCACGCGTAAGGGAGGTAGAGGGGAGCACTACCACCTGTCCAGGGAAGGACAGCAGAGGTAGTGTGCCCACAATCACTAAGGCTGCATGGCCAGCCTAAAAAAGGAGGTATGGGGGACGTTGGAGGTAAGCAACCTAAGCAATTCTAAATTCTCTCTAAGGGCGCTCTCTTCTCCTTCAAGTGTGCTAACTTGACCGTCGGAGGGTTTATCTGGCAGCACACCGCCGGGCAGCTCACCGTTTCTCTATTTTCAGGTCAGGCGACGTTACGTGAAGCTTGAGTTCAAGGAGTACGGAAAGCAAAGGATATTTCACCCCCGTACAGTTCCTTTCAAATGTTGAACTTCAAAACTAAATGTAGCAATTTCATTACACCAACGAAGTCAGCGGCTTTCTTCAATATTTTTCTTGTTAACCAAAAAATCTTTTACTGCTTGATTGTTTGTTCTAACAATAAAACATTCAAGAGCAAGATATATTTGGAATCTTTTTAAAGTAAGTTTTATTGCTAAAGTCCTTTTTCAAAAATAATATATCTTGTTTCAACAGGTTTAAATTGCCAGAATTATATCCACAATTTAATTCCTCTTTTGAAACAATTAGAAAAATTTGTCTCTTTGAAAAATCAAGAACAATTCTCCGCTGTGAAATTTTTAAAATCATTAAAGATAAAGTAGATCATTGTGAAAGAATTAAACAAATTCTTTCCAAATCGATTAACAAAATTAATTTACAAGATGATATTTCAAAAACCACATTATTCTTAGATACCTAAGAATGGTTTTATGAGGATAATGATTGGAAGGTCTCTGAAGAAATTGACCGGGGAATAACTAATCAAGTTATTCTACAAAAATGCTCTCAAAAGTAATAAAAAATTACAAATGGAGCAAACCAATCCAGTCCCTTTTGAATTTCAAAATTCTAAACCAAATGAATATGAAACTAAAGACTTTTAATCCTAGTATTACCAAACCAAACAAACAAAGCCTTAAGTCCCATCAAATAGGGTCGGCTATATGAATCCTTCTTCTTCACGCGACCCTATCAAAAGCCATTTCGTTAGTCAAATTAATTAGATCCATATCACTATTTACAACGCTAGCCAACGTTAATCTAGGCCTACTCTATCCCCTAACACTCTCATCTACCGTTACAGTATTGCATCTCTTCACTACAACCTTTATTGGTCTCTGTTGGAGTATGGAAAACCCACATTTCAGAAAATAAAATAGGTTTTCGATTACATATGTCCAATTTATCATTTCAATTAGTGGAACAAACCACTAGAATAAATGAGTTACAAAAACTTTGTTTCCAACTCATTAAACAAATGAATTGGGATCAAGATTTTTAATTTGAAAAAAAAAATACTTTTCTTCAAATTTTTGAATTCATAAACTATGAATATTCAGATTCTTCTTTTGAAATAATTAGAGGAATTTGTCTTTTAAAAAATAAAGAACAGTTCTCCCTTGTGAAATTTTTTAAATCATTAGGGATAAAGTAGATCATTGTGGGGAAAAAAAAAAAAACCACCCAATTAGTACACATTAATGTGTGTTTGGAAGGGGAAAGATTGAATATACATCTAACCTTTGGCATAATGCACAAAGTGATGGTCCCAAAACTTTTGAACCAATAACCTCAAGGTTATTAGGCTAAGTCTTAATCCATAACCATCGATTAATAAAATTAATTTACAAGATGATATTCCAAAAATCACATTATTCTTAGATACCCAAGAATGGTTTTATGAGGATAATGATTGGAAGGTCTCTGAAGAAATTGACTGGGGAATAACTAATCAAGTTATTATTCAAAGTTCTCATCCTATACAATGGAAAGAATTTCCAAAGATGATCAAGGCAATGCTCTCAAAAGTAATAAAAAAATTACAAATAGAGCAAATATTTCACTTTTTGGATTGCTAGCAACATTGGATGGCGTGAAAGGGAAAAATTCTATCAACCATATCAAATTTGGTACTTGAAAAAGACTGAAGAATCATAATTAGCCCATGATGGACCATTAATAAATTCAAAGGAAGAGATTGTTAATCCTCATGAACTAATTAATGTCTTATGTCCTAAACAATACTAGGTAGAAAGTCTAATATTGTTGTCGCAAGTGGCACAAAGCATGAAAAGTTGCATTACTATTTGTTACTATAGAGCCAATTTCATATACAAGAACTGCTACACAACAAAGTGAAGCAGAAGATTTTCTCAACAATCTAGCAAAAAATAATTTGCCAGATCTTCCTCTAGATTTGGCAATGCAAATTGATGAAGTGGAAGCTTTCAAAACACAGGAATCGAGTTAGCCCCAAGATTCTCCATTATCTGAAGATAGTGTCTTCATGCACAATCTAGACAATATTATGGAAGCATAGTGGGCCCATGAAGACACGTTGCAGCTATGCTGGATCGATTCCATTCTTATCCAGCAGACGTCGTAGCATCTGCAACAATAATCAATAGATAAGATTAGCCAAATCTTATCTGGAGTAGTATCTCTTTTTCAAAAACGAGGGAAGGGGACTCCATATGTATTGTAGATAGACTTTTTTGGTAAGCCTAAGTATAGGCTTTTTGACTTTAGTGTAAGCAAATTAATAAGCCTACGTATAGGCTTTTTGACTTTTAGATTAATAGCTTTTCGGACTTTCATTGATTGTATCTACGAATGTATTCTATAAAATGGCATTGAAACCAACGAAATGAAACATTGTAAATTCTCAAAATTATCTCATCGTTTGCTTACATCTCATGGTACTACTTCCGCAATTAGTTAGAAAATATATCTACTAAGTATTTGTCTAAAACCAATTTTCCAATTTTCTCATAAAATTTGGTCACAACAATTTTTTCCTTTTGCAGAATTGGTGATTTGATTTTTCACTTGTTTCTTTGCTTGTACCGTGAAGCACTGATTTGCTATCAGTCTCGAGACAAAGTTTATCCTAAATCCAAAATTATCACTCTTTTCTAATTTTTCTAAAAATTTAGGATATTTTTTAAAACTTAATTCATCCCATGGGTTTGGGAATTTATGAAAAAATTGATCTAACCAGCAAGAATTTTGTGGAGGATCTAGAACATAATAATATTTTTGGAATAATGTCACATACTCTTCAAATTGACAAATATTACATAGTTCTAGTTTGAATAGAGCATAATTTGCATCTTGTTGCAAATTAATTTCTCCTGAATAGCCACACCTATTTTCTTTAAATATGGTGACAAAATCACTCAACATCTTATCAAAACTTAAAAAGTTTGATAAAAGAGTTGTTTTCTAGTTTGGAATTTCTAAATCTGGCCAATTTATAAGCTTTGGTTAAATTGTTGTCTTATATGGTTTTGGTTCCTACATGTCAACTATTTTTGTATTAATTGGTTTAATTGATGTTTCGGGTAGCCTTGTTAATTCCTGGATAGTTTTCCATTGAATTGCGAGACTATAGGAGAATCTTTTTTCATTCCTATATTTTGTGTTTTTAGACGAATCCTAACAACATCCTCTACATTAGGATCATCTATTGACACAAAGAAATTTGGTTTTATGTTAAACCATAGTATTCCATTTACTAAATTAGATTGTACTCCTCCAATAATAGCTCTTATTGGATCATGAAATCTTTTATCTAGTAAGACTGCTAAGATGGGTGTATTAGTACCTTGTCTAAACAAAGCACTGATTTTTACTTGAATTAGATTGTACTCCAATAATAGCTCTTATTGGATCATGAAATCTTTTATCTTGTAAGACTGCTAAGATGGGCGTATCAGTACCTTGTCCAAACAAAGCAGTGATTTTTACTTGAATTAGTCCTATATGAATATATCTTAATTCAGGATTATTCTTTTTCCATCTAGCAATTTTCTTTTTGTCAAATAAGGTTATATCGACATTTTCTTCATCTGTAAATTGAGTCTTGGTGTTTCCAGCATGTTGCTCAAATATTCTTACTGACCAAGGTTTAAATTTTGAAATTTTATAAATTTCTTCTTTTTGAATTCCTTGAAGTTTTTCATACTTAGCCAATTGTTCTTCGAAAAAGATAATTTCTTTACTGATATAATCTCCTAATCGGAATGTTTCTAATTCCTCCTCAGGATTTTCTATAATTGTATTCATCATAAAGATGTATTCTTCATCTTCATCTTATGAATATTCTTCACTTGAAATTTCATACAGTATTTCTTTTGTATCTGAAATTTCTTCACCAAAACAAATTTCAACATCTTGTTCTTCAAAAACTTTTATCATCTTTTTAGCACTCGTTCCTTTTTTAGGATACTGAGATGTATAATGTCCTTCATGACAACTATAACATTTACAAGATTTTTTCTTGTTAGATGTTTTTGCAGTTGTTTTTCTTTTCTTAACATATTTTTTATGTTTAGAATTTTTTTTCTTTTTCCAAGGTTTCCACTTAAATTTCTTTTTCTTAATTTTACTCTTTCTTTTATGAGGTGTGCAACCAATTTTTCAATTTTCTCGCAAAATTTGGTCACAACAATTTTTTCCTTTTGTGGAATTGGTGATTTGATTTCATTTGTTTCTTTGCTTGTACCACCATTAAGCACTGATTTGCTATCAGTCTCGAGACAAAGTTTATCCTAAATCCAAGATTATCACTCTTTTCTATTTTTTCTAAAAATTTAGGATATTTTTTAAAACTTAATTCATCCCATGAGTTTGGGAGTTTATGAAAACACTGATCTAACTAGTAGGTATTTTGTGGAGGATCTAGAACATAGTAATCTTTTTTGAATAATGTTACATACTCTAATATTACACAGTTCTAGTTTGGATAGAGCATAATATGCATCTTCTTGCAAATTTATTTCTCCTGAATAGCCACACATATTTTCTTTACTTATGGTGACAAAATCACTCAACACCTTATCAAAACTTAAAAAGCTTGATAAAAGAGTTGTTTTTTGGTTTTTTCCTGAATCAGATTTTTCCCATTGCAAACAACAATTTCCCTGTAATGTTGCTGCAATATAATCTACGAATCTTTCTCTTGTCCATGTTGACTTATAATTTGTTATTAAAATAGACATGGATTGTGCCCAATCATCAATTGTTTTTAATTGATCTTTAAAAGCAACGTGTTAAATTCAGATAAGTACCGTGTTGGGTTATTGGATTTTTGTTTAAATCATCTTTTCTTTGGTAAGATGGTTTAGGATCACAAGGTTTAGTTTCACTAGTGGATGTGTCTGGTACCGTTTGTTCGGTAGGTTTTGTTAAATTCGGGTTTTGCTTTAAATTCTTCTAGATCTAATGGTTCATCTATTTTTCTTTTACCTTTACCTGTAGTTGCAGATTTGGTTTCTTCATCAGAAATTTCAGAGCCTGAAGTTTCAGATTCTGAGGTCTGTTCGGCTTTGATCACCATGCTAGTTGCGTTGATGAAATGAGAAGAGTCGTCATCATGAAATTCATCATCTGTAATAAAAACTTGATACCCAAAATGAGTAAACAAATTTTCGTTTTCTAAATATAGGTTTTGAATTTGAGTAATCAACCTATTGCATTCTTCAACAGTTGATGTTGGATCTAAATAAAGTTTTTTCCAATATTCAATGGGGCATAGAAGGAACCGTTTGCATTTTTGCAAATTCCTCATGGATTTTCAAAACAGTCCCTGCATTTTTGGGAACAGGGAGGTTTTTTTTATAGTCCATAACGGGGACCAGTTGATGTTGATTCAAACCCCCATCGGGCCAACAGGTGCTCCTTTTTTTGATTTGGCCTCTCAGAAATGATTGGGTTCTGAATAGGCAAACTTTGCGCCCTGAAGAGAACTGTCGGTTCGTAGGCTGCTGTTGTTTTTTCATCAACAGAGTCTGTTGTTTTTCCATCAACAAGAGTTTGGGTCATTAACCTCCTCCCAATGGCCCTAATGATGGCCATGTTTTCAGCAGATCTGGGCAGAATCTGCCATTTTGACTAAGTCTTCTACCTTTGTGAGTAGCTGGGCCACAACATTTTGTGTTGCGCCTGCTGAAGCTGCAACAAAGGCCGTAGTTGCAACTCGATTAGCCTCCCTTGCTTGGATTAGAAAGCTCTTTGTTCGGGTTGTGAC
The DNA here is from genome assembly GCA_030407325.1 of Camellia japonica. NCBI lineage: Eukaryota > Viridiplantae > Streptophyta > Magnoliopsida > Ericales > Theaceae > Camellia > Camellia japonica. Next base: position 77,023,999 of record JAPPVO010000007.1, read on the forward strand.
CCTCACCTTTGCATATTGCTTCAAAGCCTTCACATAATCTTCAGCAATCTTCTTCAAATTTTTAGCTTTCTAGAAAAGTGTGACCTTCTTTGTGACACCAATTACCTTTGGGACAGCCAAGAGCATTCGCTCCGGAGCCCCTTGGGCTACAAGTGCTAGGGAAAGAAGTGCATCTTTCCAGGATCTCACTAGTTCTACCTTTGGGACAGCCAAGAGCATTCGCTCCAGAGCCCCTCGGGGTGACAAGCACTATCTCCATCCTTCGTGATTTCAAAACCAACGGAGTGTTAAGTTAGCCTCTTAATAGTTGCTTCAGCATTCCCATAACAAAAGAATACGTCAATAAGTTTCAAATATATATTTTGTGTTCTTCAAAAGATGGGAGGAGAAATAGGTCCCACTGGGCGTGCTAGAATTTGTAGACACAAATTTGAAACGTGAAGTGTTTCAACACATTTCAAAATTCTTGTTACAAATGTCCACTATTTAGTTTTTGGACTAAACAGTGTTGATTCTTTGAGTAGCAGGTTCCTATTTTGGATCTGTATTCCAGATCGTTAATTTCACATTCTATTTAAATGAAACCTCCGATTAATGAAGAACAAGAAAATTAATAGAAAATAATATGAGGAAAAGAAATATTTTATTGAAATTGTTGTGGGTTTTAAACCCTTGAATACAAAGCACAATTCTTGGGCTTGGAACCCTTTACCTATTCATCGCCATTATGTGTTTGTAGTGTAGGCTCTTGAATTCTCTGAGTTTATCCTCTTCTTTCTTGTAACGATTTCTATAGCTCTTGATTTCTCTCTTTCTCTGATCTTCTCACTGTTGGTTTTCCGATCCCCTTTTTTGTGTAATGATTCCTCATATTTATAGAGAGTCATCCAGGTGATAAGGGTGCCTCATCCGCAATTTGAATTTCAAATTGAATGATAACGCCATTTGAATTTAAAATGATCGCACCATCTAAATATGGGTGTAACCAAATCTGATTAATCGTATTGTTCCTTTGGACTTCATCATGTGTGGTGTCTTTGTTGTAGGCTCTATAGGTGTCCTCTTTCGTAGGCTCCATGTGTCATTTGAGTATCTTAAATATAGTCGTTGAGATACGACGTCGTTTTAATTATGCACTTCAACAAATCAAGTTAGTCATTTTAGGAAGTAATTACCTACAACAATCCTATCATAGGCTCTATGTGTGTCATTAACTGATTGACCGTATTTGAAATGTTAAGATAAATTTAGTTGAAATTTATGTGCCAACAATGACTAGTGATTCACAAACAATTATCAGTATGGGTTTTACCTTGAGATACTTAAAGGCTTAGTGATTGTGAATCATCATTACTTTTTTTTTTTTTTTAATAATAAGTATTCGGGTAAAACTCTGACTAATCCTAAGACCCACGCAAAGCACCCCCTACATGAGGGTAGGGCAGATCTCAAGGCGTGGCCCTGTAGGATTGATAGCACTCAATGGAAGTTGAACCTCAAACCAAAATGCTTTAAGTGACTGACTACCAAGTCAAACCAATCGATAGCACTCAATGAAAGTCGAACCTCAAACCAGATACTTTATAAGGGCAGCAAGGGCCAAGTGACTAACCACCAAGTAAACCCCTTGGGTTATTGTTATTCCTTTGATGACGAAGGGATTCTAAAGTTGCACCTAAACTATCTCAACTATTCTTCGATCAATACAGTAGTTCCATTAAGTATATGAGAGAATTAACTCCTTTCCTTTTTTTAAATGGGAAGAGAAAAAAAGACTCAAATGAACTATTATCTGTTATTAAAACTCATCATTCCACTATGAGGATTGAAGCATGTTATTCAACAATTGATCTAACATTGTTAACACAAAACCAAAAATCATGTGGACTTTTAGGGGTTTTCTCTTGAGGACAAATGTTGAATAGGTTTAGAGAAATGCTAGAGACCCACACTTTTAAACCCACAAATCCACCCACAATGATTTGGCAATGGAGTTGGGCCCTATATCATTGGATGTGTGACAAATCAAAAGTTGACACATATACATCATTGTGGGTACAATTGTAGGAGTTTTTTTTGTGGGTCTTAGAAATATTCCATAGGTTTATGAGCTCATGAATCACTCAGATCTTCGAGTTATTAAATAAAGAATCTACTTTGCTCATTCATTCTATCGTTTGTATCTTGATTCCATCCAGTTATTGCTTATTCAAGAAAAGGAATTAAATTCAATTGCCTCATAGGGGACAGGAAATCATAACTTCAAACTGTTGAGGATATAAATAATTAAGTTATACATCTCTCTAATAATTTAAGCTTTTAGATGATTTAGTTTTTACACATTTTAGCGGACTAAGAAGTGCACTGGGTACAACTTTTTATTTGGTTGTTAAACATGTAAGATGATTTTAGAGTAAGCAGAGATCACGTATTCAAACCCCACGGCTTACCAAATAATTATAAAATTTTCACTTGTTTTTCCTGTTTATAGAGGGGAGGCTTACATGTTGAGAACATAAATAATTAAATTACACCTCCCTTAATCAGGTTAAGATTTTGGATGAATTGGTTGTTAAACATTGAATAATAACTATTTCCGTGTGAATTCTAACAAAGTTGATACTAGACGACAACAATCAAAACACATATAATTCTTAGCTAGAGCAATGAAGGACAAGCAAAGGCAGAACAAATATGTACCAAACATCTTGTGCCTCACTTTCTGGCCCAAACGAAATGCATACTGAGCATTTTCATGCAGTTGAGCCTTTGCTGAGGCAACTAGTGACTCTGCCTCAAGTTTAGAAATTTCATCCCGTAATTCAGCGGCCAAAGCATAGTTCTCGCTCTGAATTGCATTTTGTAGGTCCGCACTGCATGTGAAGAAGTGGAGACAGTCTAATACATATTTCAAGTTAAAGCAATATGTTACTGCATTAGAAGGGGAAAATAAATAAATAACTTAAAGAAAAATATAAAGTTAAAGAACCAAGACCCTCATATACAATACCCTCAAAAAAAATAAAAATAAAAATAAAAAGATCTAGACAAGCCCGAACTACGTATTGTGTAATAAGACATGAAACTCACCGGACACGTAAGATATTTATAGCCACATCTTGAGCTTCACTCTTTGAGGTTGATCCTCTTCTTGCTTCTTGTTGCCCGATAACCTCTGTTTCAACCTACCAAGGGAAATACTTATTAAGCATGTCGCAAGAGTCGGTGGAGACAAAAGTACACAGGATTAGGATTTACAAATAAATGATTAGATGCCAATCATCTATGAAGCATGGATACATATACAGATACTAATACGAGTATGACACGATACAAATACAACAAAACCTAAAAAAATAGAATATGAGTACAACCACGTTGTGTTCATAAAAAAAATATTTTATAATTTTTAGTATTGTATTATGCATAAGCTCAAAGAAAGGTGAGAAACCATTCTCTTCTTTTTTTTTTAAGGTATTATAAAAATTTCATTTTAGTACCAAGTCTAAACTATTTTTATTGCCCTTGTACTTTTTCCTTTCATACTTAAATGTGGTATATGCAAGAGTGTTGTATGCAAGCATAACACAAGCCTCAGTAGGGGTGGTGGGTTTGGAAAGGGTGGGGTATTAGGGGTATGTGGGAGATTTCGCCAATCAAAAAAGAAAAGTTCACTTGTTTTTAACTATTGAAATCCGATTTTAGTATATCATCATAGTTTGTTATGTATCCTTACTTTCGAAAAAGTATGGATATTAATATGGGATATATATATATATATATGGGTAAATTACATTTTTCATCTCTATAGTTTGATCCAAGTTTCACTATGATCCCTATTGGTTCAATTTGAATAATCTGGTCCATACACTTTTAAGTCCAATTTCAATAGTTCAGATAAATGACTTAAAGAGTATCCAGAAAGGTATCCTACACTTCTTAAAATTAACATGAAGTACCAGACACGAATCCATGAGTATTTGAGGAGTATAGGTATTTGATACAAACACGATACAGATACAACTCTATTATATAAGCATTAGTGCAAATGGAAATGGCTGGATAAAATTTTGAATAAGTCGTCTGAAAAAAAATAGAAATAAAAAAGATGTATTGATAAACCTTTGTGAATTAACCAAGATATTTAAAACACAGTTTTTGCGAGATGGAATCTCACTCTGAGGGGGTATAGTATGATGAATTAACCAAGATAACTAGGTAAGTGTTAAATAATCGAACCTCAGTAAGCTTGTTTCTTAGTTGTTGAGCAATTTCATACTCCTCCAAATTCAGAGCACGCTGCCAATATATACAGAGAAATATTGTAAGCCAACTTTCTTCTGGGTTCCAGCAGTGATCGAGAGGGGTTGTTGGTATGCAAAACCATGTAAACACCACAAACCATAAAAAAGGAAACTTTAGAACAGCATGCCAACCTGTACTTGAGTCGCCAAGTCCAGCTGGAAAAAGAAAATTAATATATCCTCATTGGCAGTTTCACTGCGCTCCGAGCTTGCATCCAACCCCTGGTCGCCTCCTTTAAACAGCCATCCAGCTTCAACTCTCAAACTTTGTTGTCTTGATATATCAAAGTGCCCTATAAAGGAAAAGGTACGTGCACCTTGATACCAAAGGCATAGTCTTTCAACTCCATAGGTTATGTCACTTTTATTTAGCCTGGAATGCCTCCCCAGTAAATGGCTACTGCTTCCAGAGGTTGTCAGAGTGCTTGTAGACATAACTTGCACCATTTATACCGTAAAGTAAAATCCCTTTTCTTTTCTTCTTTGCCTGTTCTTTAAAAACAACTGTCCTCCCAATTCCACCGCATCAGAAGTAAATTGCTGTAAATAGCAATGCCCAACACATCTTACAAAGATACTAATATATAAAAATTAAATTAAATATAAAATACAAAACAAAACAAAGCAAATCAAAGAACAGATGCCGTGCAATGTGGCTATATATATTGATTGTGACAAAGCTTTTCAAAGTATATCAAAACTAACAAAAAAATACAACGAACTCAAAGTACAATAACAAGAGCATAATCAAGTGTATACACATCCCTTACAAATCCCAAAATAATTTGCACTTGAAGTTCAGAATCTTTTTACTGCCCCATGATTCTATTAGATTGAATTCATAGGCCATGTATTACAATATATACCGCTGAGTACGTAAGAGTAGTTTAAGGGGCACTATCAATGTAACGCCCCAATTTCTAAAGAATCCAAATAATAAAAGAAATCGATTCTTTATTTAATTTAGGAAAAATATATTTATTTTTACAGAACCTTTAAGATTTAAATTATAAAAAATAAAAATAAAAAAAACATATATATAGCAACTTCTTGACTTAGTCAATATAATATACGAACCACTCTCCGGCAATGCATTTCATTCACTTCATGAAAATTTAGGAATCTCATGCATTCTATATTCAATCACTACGTGGCATGAAGATGAAACATGCAAAAACATCACATTGAACATTGATCGATTATTCAAATAAAGTGCCCTAAAGGCTTAAATGTATAAAGGGACATTGCCCTATTTACAACAAAAAGGGAATCTCGACCCAATACAAAAAGAGCCCAAGGCTTTACAAATAAACAAAAAAATAATGAGCGTCTTGCTCTCAAAATTCCCGAGCCATCTTCTAGGCAAAGGAACAACATCAACACCTGGAAAATGATTTCCACAAGAGACAAGCACTAATGCCCAGCAGAGATAATCTTAACGATGTGCATGAGTTTTAACACAACCATGATCATGAGATGCAATGACATGTAATGCTAAACAAATATAAGTTTTTCTTTCCATGAGAATGTTCCATGCAAAATTTTCCAAACATCTAATGCAACACTTTCATTTCTTCAAAATAGACTGGGTAGTCAACACAACAATAGAAATCTCTAGATACGTGTCTGCCATTAGTCTATCAAAGAACTACCAAAATCACCCCCACTTTATCGGTTACTAATCGGAAGAAAATTGGTACCTATTCTACGCATGTTTTAGGACTTTCACCATGGACCTCAAGCCAACTTAATTCTCAAACATAGCTACACCCCTTAATCGGATTTACCACGTTATTTACCGCCATTACACTTCCTTTACAAAATTTCCGAAATAAATCAATTTAAATGCATTTTCTCAAAATGTAATAAAAGCCAATAACATGAATTTCATAGAAATGCAAATGTAATGCATGGTTTTGCAAATGATTTCAATTCTCTTAATTCTAAATCAATTCTACAACAAATCAATGTAATCCTCTACCGATTGCCAAAACAATTATCTCTATCAAAATATTCCAATAAGGCAATATTTAAAGATAATTCAACAACTTCCAATAATACCACAAATTAAATCATAACTTTCAATTTCAAGAAATCCACAATTCCTTCTCACATTTTTAAAGACAGATCATAATTTCCAAGAGTTTCCATAATTTCTCAACTCACAATTCACATTCAAACTTTTCATATTTTCTAGGGTTCTAAAAAAATTGGGGTTTTCTCAATTTAAGAACAAAGCATTTAAGTTCATACACCATGATTTGTTTATTGAAGAATAATTTGAAAAACTTTCCAAAAATTTGAGTAAACCCCTAATTTGTGCAATAACAATAATAATAAACAAACCCTAATATATCAAACAATTATAACTATCAAAATACCACATAATCTTGCTAAAATACATACACAAAGTTAAAAAATCCCTGCCTTAAATTAGTAGCTAAAGTTAGCAAAAGGTCTGAAAATCAACTTTGTTGAATTGACGATCTTTCAGATCAAAATGACGCTCTCGATATGCTCTACAATTCGACCTTAAGAACTATGCTGAGATTTAGCTCCAATGGTGCAAAATTGAAGGGTTTTATTTAAGGTTTGAAGAGAGAGAGAGAGAGAGAGAGAGAGAGCTCTGTTAAGAAGAAAGAAAAGAAATGGAATAGAAGTGAGGAAAGGAAAGGAAAGGAAAGGAAAGGAAAGACAAAGAAAGTGGGGGAGGGGTAACCCATGTGGTTGCCTCTTTGCTATGTTATTTTTTTTTTTTTTTATTATTTTTATGCAAATATCTATCTATCGTTTTCTATCTATACGTATATATATATATATATCAATTACAAAATATATTTTAATAATATTATAATATTTTGTAATATAAATGATAAAATGATATAATTTTTCTTATCAAAAATATATATATTTTGTTTGATGGTACCCACCATAAATATCGGTAACTTTCTCATGGTAATAAAATAATAATGATAATAATAATAATAATAATACTAACGATAAATATAATAACAACAACAATAATAGGTGGTTGGTTACAAAGGAGTCATGATTTAATCAATTGGGTCCAAAATAAATGAAGCTTAATAATCTAAAATAATCCACCAATTGAGATTGGAGTACAAAATAATTTGAATTGACTAAAGCAGGTCCCCACCATTAACATAATTAAAGTAACTATAGTATGGGCTAATTAAATAGGACCTAAAAATATTAAATTTATATCCTGGTTTAATAATTAAAACTAAAAGTAACTAAAACTCAAAACTGATGTAGGATGATTAGGAACAGGGTAAGGACTGTAAAACTGGCCTTCTATGGACTTTTATGATTGCTTAAAGCTGAAAATCAATAGGAATTTTAGGATTTCAATTAATGAATAGAATGAACTAGGTTTAGGATTAATAACTCAGGTGAAAGAGATCAAAACACGGGCTGCTCTGGATGCTGTGAACAGTACCCGTGAACCAGTGTTTTTGGACTGTTAAAAGCTCAGAAATAAAAGAGAGAAAGAGGAGAGGAAGAAGATAGTCTACGAATCACTCTTAGAATTCCTTAGGCATCACATCTAAGGTTTGATTGCATCACACAATCCATAAAGAAGCTTTAAAAGCTCAAAATTTCTCTAAAATATCAAGTCTATTGAATTAAAAACATTACATGACGTTATATAGACTTTAGCGACTTCCTAAACCAACTTGAACCAAAAAATGGAACTGCTATAATATCTTAGGCTTCCAAAACTAATTTAAAGACTAAATAATAAACAAAACAAAGACTAATAAATAACTTGACCCACAAGACGACCCATGGGCGACCCACACAACCCATGTTCAAAAATTCTGCAAATTACCAAAATATACCTAAGCTTAAAATCCTAAAAAACATAAATATAATTATAAAATAAGACTCCAATAATACTAGAAACATAATTATAGAAAATTTATAATAGTTTCTCCATGAAATCATACCAATGTCAAAATATCATCGCTTCTTTACATTAGCCTTCATTGAGCTTTTTATATTTTGCATCAAAAACTTACCAAGCGGGCCTCAAAAGGTTAAAATTAAAAAAGTAGTTTAATCTGTTTCCACAAGTTTAAATAGAATGGTCCACCACACAACAACTATAATCATAATGCAACATAATTAAACAATTTTGAAATGTGTATCAATCCATCTCTAAATAATACCCGAACTGGCAAGCATAAACCAAAACGAAACTAAGCCTTAAGTCCCATCAAATGAAGCCGGCTACATGAATCTTTCTTCTCCAATCGACTCGATCAACAACCATTTGGTTAGTCAAATTAAGGAGATTCATATCTCAATTTACTACACTAACCCATGTCAATCTAGGTCTGCCCCTTCCCCCAACACTTCTATCTACCATCACTGTATCACATCTCTTCACTACTGCCTCTGTTGAACTCCGTTGTATATGACCAAACCACTTCAATCTATTCTCTCTCAACTTATCTTCTATCGGTACTGCTCTTACCCATTCCCGAATATACTCATTCCTAACTCTGTCTTTTCTAGTCTTGCCACACATCTACCTCAGCATCCTCATCTCAGCAACACTCATCTTATCTATATGTTATTTCTTAGTTGTGCAAAATTACATCTCATATAACATCGCTAGTCTAATAGCCGTTTCATAGAACTTTCTTTTTAGTCTAGTGGGTACTCATTTATCGCACAATACCCCAGATGCACTCATCTACTTAAGTCACCCCATCTTAATTCTATGAACCACATCCGCTTCAATCTCCCTAGCCGTTGTGATGATTGATCCCAAATAACGAAAATGTTCACTCTTAGGTAATTATTGATTCTCAACCTTCACTTCTCCTCTATTTCCATTGTTACTGTTACTAAACCTACACTCCATGTACTCTGTCTTAGTTCTGTTTATCCTAAATCCTTTAGATTCAAGTGCTTCTCTCCAAGTCTGCAACTTTAGTGTTGACTCCTTTAGTCTCATCCACTAACACGATATTATCTGCAAAAAGCATACACCATGGCACAATATCCTGAATATTTCTCATCAATCAACTCATCTATAATTAAAGCAAAAAGATAAAGAATTAAGGTTGATCCTTGGTGTAACCCTACAGTAATTAAAAATTCATTTGTCTCTCTAGCAGTCGATCTAATAATGGTCACCACACCTTCATACATGTCCCTAATCACATTAATGTAACATTTTGTCACCCCTTTCTTCTCTAACACCCACCAGATTATATCCCGAGACACTCTATCATATGCTTTCTCAAGATCGATAAAAACCATATGAATGTCTCTTTTCATTTCTCTATACTTTTTTATCATTCTCCTCAAAAGATATATGGCTTCCATTGTTGACCTACCAGTCATAAATCTAAATTGATTTTCTCAGAAAAAGCAGAAAAAAAAGTTGTTGGGCAGGTGGTCGGGTAGGTCGGCGGCGTCGGAAGGCTTGGCTTCTTCCGTCGCACTGTTTAATGTGGTTGATTTGGTTGGAGCGTAATAGGCGGGTATTTCAGGGGATGGCTCACTCCATTTCTTGGTTAGAGAGACGTCTTCTTATAGTTTTGTATAGCTGGGTGACAGGTTTAGTAGATCCGGATGTGTTGGCTTTTGTAGATTTTGTAGAGGATTTGACAGTTTAATTTGGTTGAGGTTTAAGGGCCTTCTTTGTATTTCTTGCATCTTCTTGATGCTTTCTCAATAAAGTTTGGTTATTTATCAAAAAAGAAAAAAATCTAAACTGATTCTCTAACACCTCTGTTATATCTCGCAACCGACGTTCCATCACTCTATCCCACATTTTCATTATATAACACATCAGCTTGATTCCTCTATAGTTATTGCAATTCTGAACATATCTTTTATTCTTATAAATTGGTACTAAAATACTCATCCTCCACTCTAGCATTTTCCTAGTCAACAAAATCTTGCTAAATAACCTAGTCAACCAAGTAACCCCTTTCTTACCCAAACATTTTCAAGTTTCAATAGGGATATCATCGGGTCCTAAAACCTTATTCGATTTTATCTTCTTAAATGCAATCTCCACTTCAAAGGAGAATTTAAATTGAATTTTATCCAACTCATTACAATCAAACTACCCTTTTCAAAAGTTTACTTTTCTCATTTTCTTAAAACTATAAAGCGAATCTTCGCTTCATAAAAACATCTATTCTATTATATAAAGCACACAATTCACTTCATGGGTGTATACTTTGTCACACTAAGAAGCATGAACACTTTTATAGAGAAAGCATGTCGTGTCAAACACTTCTTCAACGTGCCTTAATTAAAAATGTAAATTTATAATATCATACACTTCTCGAACACTTCGGTGACTTTTTGAACCCTCTGAATTCAACCTACGTGATGAATCTCTTCATAATAACAATGTTCCATATTCTTTGGAATGCAATTTATTCACTCTAAATATGTTTTGAAACATTTATAAGATGAATGCATCATGTGTATTTCTATATTCTACAACTATTTTGCATTTTTTAGGTTGTAATTGTTACATAAATGATATTTTGATGTTTAAGCTATGGAATATATAGATTTTAATTTTGATTAGTGTTATGCTAATTTTTTATTACCTTTTAATTATTAACTATTCATATATTTCACATATAATAAATTTATAAAAATATAAATTTTTAACGTGCATCAAACGTGTTGTGTCCTATATTTTTTGAAAATCAACATGTCGCTTGTGCTACTTAGTTGTCACATAATTTTGATTTCAAAAAGTAACCACAAGAATACTAGATTTTCTCAAAATATTTAGCTTTGCCTAGCAGTTATTTTAAGGAGTAAAAAGTAAAATCAACCAACAAAAATTGTAGTGTTTAATTGGACACATTAGTGTGCGGAAGTCTTCTAGTCATGCATACATGTGAAGGAGATTGTTCAGGCATATCATAGTTGTTAAAGATACTGTTTGTTGCAACTTAAATGAGCTGATTATAGCTTATTTTATTTCGGGAGTCTGACTGTTTGGTGCAACTTTTGTTTATAGCTTATTAGGTAGAAATACTTTAAATAAGTCGAAAAAAAAGCTAATTTTCTAAAAGTTGGGGGAGGAGTACTTTTAGTTTCTGCTTTCTGGTTATCAGCTTCTAACTTATAATAAGATGCACAATAAAGGCCCAAAGGCGTGCCTAAGCCCAAATCAAAACTTGAGGAAATTGCCTAAATGTATGCTAGACCACATTAGTCATGCCCAAATAATGCCCTCAAGCACAAGTTTTTTATAATCATCCAATCATATTTTTATTTATATCTTTTCTTTTTCAGTGGTCACCATGACGCACGAGTACAGGTATGGGTACGGGTACGAGTATTAGTACTAGTACAATACGGGTACGTCGATACGGTAAAATTTTTAAAAAAAATAGAATACGGATACGATTTGATACGCTTGTAAAAAAATATTTATTTTTAATTTAAAGTAATTCAAAAATTAATTAAATAGTTTAATTTGTTAAGGTCCAACCTACAATTAACATTTAATGCCAAGAGTAAAGGTATAAATCAAAATTAAATGTCAATATATTAAATAACTTACAAACTATAGTTTGATTTTAAAATCATGCTAAGCATAAAACCAAAAATAAAAAAGAAGTTTAGTGAAAAGAGTTTTATTTCTGTAATAGAAGAAAATATTATTTCAACTGAGGTACGGTATGGCTTGGGTATAAACTAGCTACGTCTGGGTACGCCAAAAATTAAGAGAAAAAAAAATTGGGTACGTGTTTCATGTACCCGATATGTATGCAGAAATACCATACACCGGTAAGTACCCGGTACGGGTACGGCATGTTTTTCGAAGTACCCATGCTTCATAGGTGGTCACTAATTGATATGCCTTGCATTACATTCATGGTCATAGACATAGATACTATTGTTTAATTGTTTTGGGCATTTTGTATTCTAGATTGAGGAGTATATGGTCTACTATTTGAAATAAATACAACTAATACATCATTTTTAGTGTGTTATATTCCTTCTTTTAAGTTACAAGCAGATTTTTTATTTACAAAATTTGCAGTGGGCATTTGATTTAGTTGGTACATATACCAATTGAAAAAAACTTTCATGCATATTTTACAAATTGCAAATTGCTTTCAATTACAGTCCTCACATCATTCAAGTAATCTAGAAATGATATCCAAACAGTGCCCAAATAAGCAACACAGATAGATGAATAAACAGTACATATATAATTAGGATTCGCCAAACAAACCCCCAAAACAATCAGGAATCATCGACAGAATACTCAATCATAAACACCGCAAAAATGACGACATGATAAGCCCTAGAAGAGACGATATTGAAACACTGGCGAAGATTCGCACAAGCCAATATAAGAGTGTGTATAATTCATGAATATACAGAAGACGCATATATATATATATATCTACCTACCTGATATATATATATATAGGTAATCTTGAATCTTGAGAGGGATGTAGTTGCCGTAGAAGAAAGAAAGCTGTGACTGACAAGAGTGTTTTTCAAGCCTTTTTTTTTTTTTCTGAAACAAACAAGGCCCAAATGGCACTGAGCATCTGGAAACCATCCATAACCATCCATTTTTATACGCCACAACTCGTGTTTTTTAATTTATTTATTTATTTATTTTTGACAAACGCCTATTTTGCATTTTTAAAAAAATAGAACAAGTTTTTTTTATATTGAAAGCATATTACAAAACACTCTTATCATTTTATTACAGTTTGCTTTGAACACAATTTTTTATTAAAATAGAGATTGTGTTGACGAAAGTGATTCTACTTATACCACTATTTTATCTTTTTACACATTTTGTATGAGTTTTTTTTTTTTAATTTTATCCATGTGTGAAATTATCTTTAAGGACAAAACACTAAAATTAAATATATTTTGTTATCTCCTTACACTCCTTAGTCTTTAATCCCTACTCTTCTTTTTTCTTTCTTAATTTTTATTTTCTCTTACACATCTCTTTTCAAAAAGTGAAAATCATAATATTTTGATCATTAAAGAAAGCAATGGATGAATAACCATAAAAAAAGTGAAAATTGTGAGTTTTTTTATTTATTTGGTAGGTTTTTGTTTCGTTTTGCTGGACTGGTGTTCGACTTTCGTTCGGTGGTTCGAAATCGAACAAAATAAAATAGGTTGACATCACATTACTAAACAAAAAATATAAGTCTGGTAACCAACTACCGAATAAAAGATACATTTCCGGTAACCCCAAATTGAATTTTTTTAATTTGTTCGGTTTCTCATTACCATGTATATTCAGTTTTATTTTTTTATATTTTTTTATTTTTTTGCCTGGAAGGATTATACTTATATTTATTGCAACAACGCAAGGACTGAAATATTAGTGGACTAGTCATGAATTCATTATAAACGAAATTTGTTAAGTTTTTTTTTATGAATACGTTTTTTATTTTTTTTTTTAATTTGTATTGAGTTTTATTAATAATTTGACGTATAAATATATTTATTATCTTTAGATTTTTAGTAGTCGTAAAGCATTAATTAAATGGGCTTCTGACGTTGGGAAAAAGACTGGATTTGTCATTGCTATAAAGACATTAGATGTGGGAGGCAATGGCAGAAAACCAAGACTTACACTTGCTTGTAAAAAGAGTAGTTACTATAAAGACAACAGGAAGATCAAGGGGGAACGATTGAGGTTAACAAATTCTAAAAAGTATGGATGTCTATTTCTATTAAGGGAGGAAAAATTACCTACAAATTACCAAGACGAATTGTGATAACATGTTTGATTGATGGATGTAAATAATAACAGATTTTATAGATACTTTATAGATATTCGTACACTTGATGTTTTTATGGATACTTTTTATATGCAATTCTATGGATGGATGTTTGATTTATGAATTTTTTTATGGATGTTTCAAGGGAAAAATACATTTTTTAATGTACAGCGACTGGAGCCTACACAACTCTATTGTAGTTTGGCAATATGACACTAGAGCAATCTCATTTGTATAACAATGTATCATTGAACAGACACTTCACAAGTGGCCCAAATTAATTTATTGTTATCATCTAATTAGACGGCAACATAATGCTGGAAAAAAAATATTATCCTGTAACATGGCACTGGAGTAATTCAAATTAATTATCATTGTATTACCGAACAGGCCCACCACAAATTAAAAAATTATTGTTTGGAAAAAGTGGCTCTGTAAATGTATAGTAACAAAATACTGGAAAGATTTATTTTTTCCGGCAGCATAACATTGGAATAGTATAAATTGTTTAGCACCGTGTTACCAAAATTAGTGGTATAAAGAGATGAAATAGTTAATTTAGGATTAGTTTTGATAATATATTAGGGATATAATGAGAATTACATTTTTTTAGTGATACAATGAGATGGAAGGTGTAAAGAGATTAAATAGTGGTGTAAGTAGAATCATCTGTTGACAAAACACACTTCCCTGTAACTATTTTTCTATACCACTTTATCCTCTTGAACTAAACATGGGATCTAGCAATCCTGTTGTGTCTTTGGACATAGCAGGCTATTGTGCTCTCTTGTGGAATGTCGTTCCGAGCTTTTTTCAATAATTTGAACCGTTCATATTGTAGGGTTCGTCGAGTAGATTATCCATGCAAAAAATCAAGTTAATTGGATATTTGGAGCCCTATAACCAAAGCACATTTGTCTTTATAAAAATTAGCAGTTAACATAACTTTCATAAATTTTTAAAAACAATTAAGACCTAATCATGGGGTTATGAATATCTGATTAACTTGATTTTTCCATGAATAATATTATTAACGAACTCTACAATATGAATGGTTCATATTATCAAAAAACATTCGGGACGAACTTTCACAAAGGGGGCACAACAAACTGCTACAGCATCCCCGACACTAACATTGTAATATTTAGCCCTTGTTTTGTATGAAATTTTTTAGCCTACCTTTTTGGCTATTTGATTATTTTAGTCTGACTAAAAAAACTTATGATAGTGATGATTTTTAATGTTTTTTTTTTTTTCTAATTCATTTGATGATTGTAAGAGAAAAAATAACATGATTATAATTTGGATGCGATATTTTGTTTTATTGATTATTTTAATTTTTTTTTTACTTTATTAACTATTTTAACCAAAAAATTGCATCCCAAATAAGGCCTTAGGCCTCGTTTTGGAATTTCGATATCTAGTTGACCTTTTGATTATTTTATGAGACGAAAAGAATTGTGTTTGAGATTTTAATCTCCTTCATCTATTATTATTATTTTTAAATTTGGACCTTAATAACAAATGTACCTTAATATTTTTTTCAATTTGGACCTTAATAACAAAAATATCCTTCAACTGTAGAGGTAAATTAGACTTTTCGTTTGGAAAAAGACTATTTTAGTCCTGAAAAAAAAATAAATCAACTTATAAGAAAGAGTCAAATATTTCTTTCCATTCCCTTAACTTTTTACACTTTTTTTTTTTGAAAAAATTCCTTCCCAAACATTTTAATTTGTTTTTTTCATCTTATATTTAAAAATTAAAAGAAAAAAAATTCCAAAAGCCATTAAAAAAATCGCCTTTTAAATGGGCCCTCTATCAATCTAGCCCTCAATATCAGTTTTCAAATGAAAGAAATTTACAAAAGACAAAAATATATATATAAAAAATAAAAAACTCAAAGATGATTTTTTAAAACTAATCAAAACGGACTGATAATATATATCAGAAAAATGCATATCGCTGTGCATATGGTTACACAAGTGTACACCAAAGGAGTTCCCTAGTAATGAGCTTCAAATTTAACAATTAGTTACAACTCCATAAGCTTAACAGCTGAGTGTTCACAATGTATCAGTTTCAGTAATGCTCAATCCATTTTGAATTATTTGTAGTGACTCATCCAAGGCACAAGAAATTACAAGGGGATAAAAACAACCTTTATTTCCATCTACAAACATAATACAGAACATTGTTCCAAAAATAATTTAGAAAAATATATAAACACAAAAAAGAAAAAAAGAAAAAAAGAATTGAGATCTAACTGGTACATAAATAACACTGCATCACAACCCCAATATCCTTGCAAACGAAATGAAAAGAAATGAAGAAAACAAATCCTAAAGGTCTGCTGCTCAATCACTTGCTCAATTTTGAAATGCAATAACTACGGTCGATGATATACGTATTTTGTTCTGGGACACAATTACGCCTTCCCTCCGTTCACTTCCAAATTGCCTGCATATTAACACAAATGGGAGAAAAAAAAGAATTGAGATCTAACTTGTACATAAACACACTGCATCACAACCCCAATATCCTTGCACAAACTTGTACATAAACAACACTGCATCACAACCCCAATATCCTTGCACAACGAAATGAAAAGAAATGAAGAAAACACAATCCTAAAGGTCTGCTGCTCAATCACTTGCTCCAATTTTGAAATGCAATAACTATGGTCGATGATATACGTATTTCGTTCTGGGATCCACAATTACGCCCTTCCCTCCGTTCACTTCCAAATCATGCCTGCATATTAACACAAATATATTGAAAACTTGGAATTAAAAATGATTCCCATTTCCTTCATCGTCACTGCTGAGCAAAATTGTTGTCCTAATAACAATGCGACGAACGGTTAAGTTCTGATCACAAAAATCAGTCTTCTAGCAAGGCCAAGAAACCGACTAGGACAACACCAAAAATAACAAGGTTAACCCTAATATATGGCTACTATAGCGCCCAACCATCTCCGGGGAGCCCCAAATCAGAATTTTAAAAATTAAATAAAAAGGAGAATAAGAAGCACAGAAAACTCAACTGAAACACAAAGTCAGGGATGGTCAGCTGCTCTCGAGGAACATATCTGAATAGCTGCAAAAGCCTATCAACATATACCACTTTTTTCCACACCTACAGGATTCCCCAAAATTGAATAAGCTCACTGAAAGAGGAGTAACTAGGTTCATGCTCCAATCATCAATTAATGAGGGGTCAACATACCACACTATCTACAAACATTTGCAGAGCTAAAATTGCAGCCTTCAGTCCAAATGTCGGGTGAAGAACATATATTGCCTACATTGCAAACAGGGAGATTAAACTTTAGAAAGCAGAAATGCAATTTTTTTTTTATTGGATTAAAAAAAAAAAACTTACATGAAGGTTACGTTGGTGTTTGCGACCAAGTATCTGTTGTAATCTCCTCATCCATCCAAGGTCTGGTTGCCTATTTACTCCAAGAAGCAAAAATCAAAAGGTGAGGGTGTTTGGCAAAGGCTTTTTTTGGCTTTTTGGGCTAAAATCCACAAAATGACAAAATAGGCTAAAATAGTCAATAAGACAAAATGTCACATCAAACCCATAATCATTTCACTTTTTCTCTCACAAACATCACATCTAACTACAAAAAAATCTAACTATTTTTCCAAACACAAAAATTTTAGCCTACTAAAATAGTAACTTCCCAAACACCCACTAAGGCTAAAAGCTCCACTAATGCACTTCACTTGCGACTTGTTGCCATCTTTCAAAGATATGGCACTTTAAGAATAAACTAATATTTGGCATGTGCCAGAATTCATTATCTTCAGGAGTCTTAGTTATCTAATTTAGCCCACAATTTAAGGAGATGCTACTGCATTAATAAACATAAAATAAAATTAAATATTTCTCTAGCACCTTACATCACAGAAGCCATGTGTTTCCTGGCACATATGCCATAAAACAAACCCAACCCTCTTTAACTTCCGTTTTATAGTAAGAAGCAGCAAATTTTATTTATAAAACTTACTGATTCACATAATGCTATTAGAGAATCATTTGAATTGCACAGTACTTCACATTGATTGGTCGGAGAATAGAATGTGTTTTACCTGAAGAAGGAAGTCAACAAGAACTACAAAAGAAATACACACTACTTACATCTGTAAAGATGCCGCAGAGTGGAAGTAAACAATGGTATAAGGCTTCTGTATCAAGGGCTCAAACTCCTGAAATTTAAAAATGAGAACAATTTACCCAACTTCTAACTGGCAATACTAAAGAATTGAGTATATGAACCACCGGAGTCAATAATCCACCACAGTTCAAGAACAAATGCAAAACAAAGAGTAACATGCAGGTTCCGATGCCAAAGATCACTCCAAATTTTGTTAAAATAAATTCAGCTGCAAACTGTGCCAATTGAAGCAGGAGAGAGTCCCTTTACCTTTACTACATGGAGCACAAATCGCTCCAGATCAAGACATCGCAGCAAAAAATGTGCTCCTACAACAACCATCACTGGACGACCCTCACTATCAACCCCCCCACGGTAACTGAAACAGAAATAAAGTGCTATATAAATTCTTGCTGTCCTTGTGCAATGCATTTAGTTTGGCTGAAACAAATGCTTGAAAAATTGCAAGGACTTCTGCAGGACAAGGGCTCTACACTAATATTTTCCAAGATTACCCTTCATCTTTTGTTACTTTATAATTTTAATCAACTAACTTTGTAAGACTCAAAATAAAGAGACCTCAATATGCATCTGGACTATTTTATTATAGCCAAACATCAAGTGGAATTGCTAGAATTTAGGTAATATAAGTAACCCTTTCAAACAACTTAACAATCTAATCATTACCACACAAACCTTTTTCCATGTTGCTATTAGTCAAACATAAATAGGTTTTGGAAAAAAATTCTTCTGCGGTATTAATAATTACAATAGAAGAATGTGGCATGTTAGATCAAAGAAAAAACTACTAATATAATCCCAAAGTATTAAAGAAGTAGATTAGAAGATATCTAATCAATTCAATAAGATGTAAAGAACATTTCTAAAAACAAAATTAAATGCCCTAAAAATATGTGCAGGTCTTTTTTCTGAAAATTTATATATTTATAAGCAAGTTTTTTTGTCACCAAAAAACTAAATATTTGATAATTCCAATAATTAACAATCTTACAAGCTATGAAGCACGCATACGGACATGGACACGCATACGGACATGGAAACGGACACGAGACACGGCAATTTCTAAAAAATGGCGATAGGGACATGGACAAGGCAGGGGACACGGCAAATTTTTTAATTTTTTTATAAATATTTTTATTTTAATACACATCAATTATTTTATTTATTTATTATATTTTTTAAATAATGTGTTCCAATTAATTTTTTTATTTTATTTACATACATGTGTTTATTTATTTTTATTATTAATATGTATAAGTATATACTATCTTATAATATGTATTATATATTATCTTATAAATATGTTATATGTTATATAATAACTATTATATAATATATAATAATAGTTATTATATAATAATTAAACCCTGGCTCAGATAAAACGACAGAAGCGAGGAAGAAAGAGAAGGCGAGAGAGAGACAGATCGTGATCGTCTGGGGTGTTCGATTGTTCGATCGACTGATGGAGCTTCGATCTTCGACTGGATCGATTGGATGGCGCTTCGACTGGGGTCTTTGATCTTCGATCTTCGACTGGATGGAGCTTTCGACTAGATCGGCTGGATGGGGCTTCGATCAAACATGATATCGCGCGACAGGTTTGTCTCTTCACTCTCTTCCTTCACACTCTCTCTCCTTTGTCTCTCCCTCCTTGTCATGTCTCACACCATGTCCAGATCTGGACACGTGTGTCCCCTACAAGAAAAACAATTAAATTAACGTGTCTCCGGCGTGTCTGACACCGCCACGGCGCTGATTTTTCCGTGTCCATGCTTCATAGCTTACAAGTGGTCTATTACTACCACAAAAATGACAACCAACATGTGCTTACACTATTTTCATTTCTGCAATTTCAGAAAGGTTAACAGAATTTGCTTTAGCAAGATATCTAGAATGAAGCGAGTATTCTTCAGCAGCAGACAATGGAGGTCCCCCAAGGTCACCATATCCAAGTATTTTAGCACAATTCCATCCACTCCGTGCTTGAGCAGTTTTTTCCCATTGTTCCTTGCGTCGTTGATCTGGATCCTTAATCAGGGACATGAAAGCAGGATCTATATATGAATCCAAATATGATGAGTTCCTGTTCAGAACAATCTTCCAGTAAGTTCAGTTGGTGAAAAAAGAACAATAAATTTTGCACACACAGAGAGAGAGAGAGAGAGGGAACAATGGGGCACAAAAGATATGCAAGCATATGGAAACCTCACAATTACATAAACATCAAGTTGTTTGACAAGGAAGTGATCAGTACATTTAGTCACACTTTTCTTGCTTTAGTGATAAAAATTGTTTTGAACTTCCCTAAAAAATGCAAATCAAAAATGAAAAGAAAACACTACTAATCAAAAAAGGGAAAGGGAAAGTCCTGTTGAGTACTACTACACAATTTTGTAGTACGGTGAGGAGCAATGGCATGTGAGTCCAACATTAATCTGGACAATGTTACACCTGACTTCCCCATCACTGACATGTAGATGTAGAAGGGAATAATGAAACAAACCCTCCACCAAGAATGGTATCCAAGATTATCAGCACAACTATATTTAGACCATACAATTATATCATACCAGTACCACAGTCGTCTCCAAATTGCAATCCTTTGAACCACCAAAGTATTCAGCATGAGTGAAATCCATGCAACTGAAAGTGTTGCAAAGAAGTGAGCCACCCCCACCCGAAGAGGGCTGGTACGCATTGCAAACACACAGACACAAAATAAAGCAAATTAATGATGCCAAAATCTTCAAAAAGCAGAATCAACACCTGGATAGATATTTTGTCATTTATCCAAGAAAATTAATGAACGGAAAAATTAGCCCACTTTTGCCCCAAAGTCAAGGAAACATCACCGCATAATTTCTTAAAACTAAAAATTAGTAGAATTAATCGCATACTCCTCTAAACAAAAAAAAAAAAATGAGGCAGTTAGCAATTATATCGATCTTTAATAGATCTATTGGAAGAGCTCAAAGCAGAAGTTTTCCCTGACATTCAAGGAAAAATTACCAATAAAAATCTC
Organism: Camellia japonica; assembly: GCA_030407325.1. NCBI lineage: Eukaryota > Viridiplantae > Streptophyta > Magnoliopsida > Ericales > Theaceae > Camellia > Camellia japonica. The sequence continues at coordinate 77,045,296 of JAPPVO010000007.1, forward strand.
CCCTTTTTTTGAATAAAACTATTGGTTGGGAGAATTTGTTGATTCTCATCAGAAGGGGAAAAAGCAGCAAATGCAGAAATAATTCCTTGCAAACTAAATGTAACTCTGATACCCTTTTTATTTCCCAAGACATTGCACACTCTATAGTGGGAAAAAAAAGAGTGATATTTGCCATCAAACAACCTTTAAAAGATCAGTGGGAAGCCTTAATGAAATTAATACAGCAAATCCTTGTGCAGCCTAGGCGACCCACATTTAGAGCTAGAATGACCTTAGTCTCTCCCATTTTCAGTCTCCCTTCATCCAAACACTACAAACAAATTTATCATGGTGAACCCATCACCCCATCTTGTTCATTGTCCGTGCAAGTTCATTTCTTGAGACTTCATTTTTCAGACCTCTCATTAGTCATCTCAATCTCTTGACCAAATGACCTCTTCCCAAATGTCGCAAGATCACCAGAAGCCTATAAATGTTTTGTGTGACGGGTATAAAGTCAGTCTCAACCTAGGTGGGCAACTCATTAAGACTACATCAATTTTAAAAATGACAACAAGAAGGCCAAAGCAAATCCAAATCGTTAAAAGGACTGTGTGACTTTTCAAAAATGCTAACACTAACTCTAGTCAACTCAACAAATCTCAAGTTGCAAGCAGATGTGATTGGCTACACAGTCCATCTAGGGCCATATATCTAATTCTCACCACCAAGACTCATGTTCTTTTTGGCCTTGTCACATTTCCGAATAGGGGATAAAAATTGTCAAGACTGGCGTCATTGGTTCAATGGTTAAAACTCGGCCTACTAACCATGGGGTTGTGGGCTCGAACTTCAAAGCATTGCACCACGAACTCTTCAAAATAAATCAAATACCCGTGTCGGACACCCGACACTCGGACAAGGGTATGGGATATATGTCGAATACTTTTCATCGGACACTTCTTATACAATTGTATTTAACACTATTATTATATGTACATATTGTTGTATAATTGCTATAAATGTATTTTTGACACTGTAACACTATTTTATTTCACACACTTGATTAAAAATATAAAAATATGACATCTTTTTGCCGAGTCTGCGTACCCTTGAATTTATGGTTTGATGAGTCCGACCTCTAGATTCATACCCACACTCGACACTCATACCCGAGTCCATGTAACATGGCTTTAGAGCAACCATTTTGTGCAAATTATGCAAAAGGTTAGGTTTGTATCCAATCTATCGCTCCCAAACCACTATGCAATGGGCGCTAAACTAGATGTACTTAGTAGGGGATAAAAATTGTAATATTAACAAGCTACTCACATTGTAACACAATACTCAACAATGAGATCATGATTCACTAATAAACCAACAGCCATAACTTTTAAACATAAAGAACAAAATGTGTTACAAATCAGACACAGATTATGCTGAATGACAATTGACAAGCAAACAAATTCAGCTTAATAATGACTATTCCAAATTTCCAATATCTACGCAAAATCAAGCAATCTTTATTCATCACTGAAAAAAAGAAAAAAATAAATAAAACAGAAGAGAGATTAAACTTTTTTCACTGACCGTCTCGTCAAGCCAACATCACTAACAGGAAGATCCATTGATGCTTGAAGTGGTTTAGAGACGGTCTTTTTCACATCAGGCAAAGGCTTTATTCTGATTTTTCGTTCATCTATAGCTGTTTCGCCATTTTCATCCCCAACATCTGCAGGAAGCTTTGCCATAGCTACTTCCTCTTCAAGTTTATCCCGAGGAAAATAAAGCGGAAGCAATCTACATTTTGAAATACGAGGGAATTGAGATACAGCATATATAGTAATTAACAAACAAAATTATATCATTCTAATGCCATTAGCCCTAGAAAGGTCTCATATCAACTTACAAAAAAGTAAGACACCTGCATTGCCTTAGTTAATACAAACAAACAGAAAAATAACATACCGTTTATATATCTCGGTATCAGATGACGTTGTAGTACAAAAAACAACAGCCGTTATTTTATGTTTCTGTTTCTCAAGAAACCGTCGCACAGTTCCTAAAAACAGAGATAATTTTGATGATAGGGATTGAAAGAAGAAACACTCAAACTTCCAAATAAAAATTTCAAAAACAAAATATCTACTGCCATACGTAAAGATACAAGTCATACATGCACAGATCATCTACACTTTACAGATGCATACAACGAACATAACATGCACATGATGTAGATGTCAACGAAAAGAATAATAGCTATTGAAATATTTTTCACAACGGCATGCATGAATGAGCACGCATTCATGCTACCAGAACTAAGTAAAGAATTGTAATAGCACATGGGAAAGTATCTCACTTATTGCCACGTGAGCAGCAGGTTCACGAGGATAATTTTTTGCCTCGGTGTATATACATCCCATAGCAATGCTGCATTGACAGATGTTATAAGATATTTAGTTTGACAAAAATGAAACCAAAGAGATAAACGGAGATAAAATAAAGAAAAGGATGTGGCAGAGGTGGTAGGCTGTCAACCAACAAACCTTTGAAGCCCATTATCAATGAGAAGTTCAAGGCAAGACCGATAGCAATGACTCAAAGCATTTTCTGCAGCAGTATGATATTTTACTGCATACTTGGGACCCACAGTATGAATAACCCTCCTAAAAAATAGAAATGTAATTCAGTAATTAAGTCAAAGATTTTGTATATCAAAATATCACAAATCAAGTTCATTGTTTTCCATCAGTACTTATAAACAGAGCACATGAATAGTGGTTGATGTCACATCATCAAGGATGATAAAGTGATCAGTTCAGCATGAAAATTTCAAAATAAGAAACATGCCTCAGGTACAACCTAAAAAATCTCACATTCAACTAACTCTTGTTAGCATAAGGCCAAAGGCTACATTAACTATGACACCATGCAGTGAAAACATGTGCATGCTGAATGATTTGGGATTGCAAATTAGCGAGTAACAGGTCCCAGTTTCAAATGATCATACAAATTAATGTCTCTTTACTAGGACCATGCAAGGGACAGGCTAAAAGGGTACACAATTCTAGCTTCTTCAATATAATAAAAGCAACTCTTGCAAACAAGAAACCCTCACGACATAAAACAGGATGGCTCCTCTGCCTCATTTATAAAGACAAAGCAAAAAATAACAGAGACATGCTAATCCACTGATTCAAATTCAAAAAACAAACCATGTACATTGTGCAGACCAAACAAGATTCCCAAAAATAATCTAATACAAAGTCAATTTCGTTTGTAAACAACCACCAGTACGCAGGATGATCTCTAAGACAGCATACAACACGGTAAAAGACAGAGGGCAAGTCTGATAAACTCAAGAAACAAAAGAACAATAGCTACTTTCCATGGTTGAATATGAAATTCCTGGTTCCCTAAGCACAAGGATAAGTAAAACAGAGTGCAGGAGTGACCATTTAGAATAATACTCCGATGCAGGAGTGACCATTTAGAATAATACTCCAATGCATTACTGCTTTTCTCCATAATTAATGTAAATATGAAAATGAAGTCGCATAAATTACAAGTAAACTACCTGGAAGAGATAAACCATGGACTCACCTTGCAGGAAGGTCATATGCATTAGTAACTTTCGCCATCCCTGTTCGACAGCCACCCTATGAAGAAACAAAGTACACCAATCCATTTCAGCTCTGGACATTTTTTATTAAGTATTTTCATTATGTTCCATCTTTAATACTTACCACAATAGCTTGATCCAACTTGCTTCATTTCAGATTTTTTAAAAAGCATTTAAAAAAATTCTCACTTAACAACACTAGAATGTTTGACCTAAGACACAGGGAAACTTCAAAGAAAGTTGTGTGTCATGTTGGACACCAACATGACGTGGCATTCATCAGCCATTTCTTGACACTTGTTGGACACACTTCCAATCCTGTCCTACTATTTTAAAAAAAAATTGCTAAACTTGGACACACTTTAGACTCTTGGAGAACATGTGTCTATCATTCTAGACACACATGAAACACATTACAAGTTTAAATAAAATAACTTAGAATCCAAATAATATAAATTAAATTAAATTTATACATATTCTCCTCCTTTAGACTTTATAAATTAGTATTATATTCTTTGTTATCAGAATCTTACGATTTCGCGATTCAATTCGCTATTCCTACATAGATTAATACAAATCTATGAGTCAAAATTGTACAATTTGCAATTCAATTCATGATTCAGTTCACAATTCAAGCATAGATCAATTCAAATCTATGGGCTAATCTATTTTGGGATAGAATCTATGAAGCAAGGATACTTCTAAAAGAGGGTCGTATTTGTATCTTACCTGTATCAGATACTAATACTCAGATACTAGTTGATACATACCCGATATGTATCCTTGATGTTAATTTGATAACTGTTGGATACTTTTCAGACACTCTAGTTCAAGTACCAAACTATTATGAAATTGAAATTGTAAAAATTTATGCATCTTATTAGAATATAATTGTAAGATTTCTGAAAGCTTTTCTGTATATTCAACTTGTGTATCAATTACATCAAGACTAATTTATATAACCCTAACGACTAACCAAAAAGGAAATACAAGAATGGGACCAAAAAAGGAAATACAGTCATCACTAACATGCCTAATATATACAATGCCTAATATATACGAATATATTCTCACACCCCCCTTCTCAAACTCAAGGTGTTTTAGCTGAAAACACGGAGAGTTTGTCAAAAAGAAACCGAAAACAAGCAGTGGTGTGAGTCTTAGTGAAGAAGTCAGCAAACTGTAGAGCCAAAGGGACAAAAGGAAGCGAGATAGAACCAGACTGGAGGTGCAGACGGATAAAGTGACAATCAATCTCAATGTGCTTCGTTCGTTCATGGAAAACAGTGTTATGGGCAATCTGAATAGCACTTCGGTTGTCACAGTAGAGAGAGGTCGGAGAGGACTGAGGAACGCCTAAGTCAGAGAGGAGACAACGAAGCCAGACAACCTCGGCTGTAGCATGAGCCATAGCACGGTACTCAACTTCGGCAGTAGAACGGACAACAACGGTTTGTTTCTTACTTTTCCAAGAAATCAAGGAATCACCAAGAAACAGACAGAAACCAAAAGTGGACTTACGATTAGTCATATCACCAGCCCAATCAACATCAGCATAAACCACCAAAGCCAAGGAAGAAGTAGAAGACAACAACAAGCCTTGGAAGATAGTGAAGAATCCGAACCAAAGCAGCCCAATGCGGAGAGCGGGGAGCAGAAACGAACTGGCTAACCACATGAACAGCATAAGCAAGATCAGGGCGAATAACTGTCAGATAGACTAAGCAGCCCACAAGCTCGCGATACAAAGTAGGATCATCCAGGGAGACACTATCAGTAGTGTTAAGCTTCACATTAAACTCAATGGGGGTATCAGAAATCTTAGTGTCAGTAAGAGGGGCACAGTGAAGAACCTCATTAGCATATTTGGCCTGAGACAGAAAATAGCCCTTAGGAGAAGAAGCAACTTCAATTCTAAGAAAATACCACAATGGTCCCAGATCCTTCATTTCGAAGGTGCGGAAGAGATGTTGCTTGACCTCAGAGATAGCAGAAGAGTCAGAGCCAGTGATGATCATATCATCCACATAGAGTAGGAGAGCAACAAAACCAGCCGAGGTATGTCTCAGAAACAAAGCAGAGTCAGAAACAGAAGGATGAAACCCAAGCTCGGAAACAACAGTTTGAAAACGATCATACCAAGCACAAAGAGACTGCTTTAGACCATATAGAGCACGCCGAAGGCGACAAACCTGTCCAGAGGAATGGTAAAGGCCAGGAGGAGGACGCATGTAAACCTCCTCAGTGAGATGGCCATTAAGAAAAACATTCTTAACATCCATCTGATAAAGAGACCAAGAATGAACAGCAGCGACAGAGATCAAAGTACAAACAGTAGTCATCTTGGCAACAGGAACGAATGTCTCCTCATAATCAATACCATACTCCTGTGAGAAACCTTTGGCAACCAGACGAGCTTTGTAGTACTCAAGAGAACCATCAGAATGAGTCTTGACTTTGTAGACCCATTTGCAACCAACCAAATTCTTACTAGCAGGCAAAGGAACCAACTCCCAAGTACGAGTTTTCTGTAAAGCAGACAACTCATCCTCCATAGCTTGAACCCAATGAGAATCCTGACAGGCCTCCTTGTAAGACTGAGGTTCTGAAAAAGAGAGAATAGCAGACAAAAAAATACAATAGGAAGCAGAAAAACATGTATTAGACCAACCCAATGACGCTCGCGAGGAGGATAGCGGTGTGCAGCAGGATCAGAGTCGTCAGAAGCAGAAGAAGCAGCAACAGGAGTAGAGACAACTGGTAGTGAGGGAGCCTTGCGACGAGAATAGACCAACAACGGAGGAGAAGAAGCAGCTGAAGGAGAAGAAGGAGCCATAGGTGACGTAGATGGAGAAGTAGGAATGACCTCAGGAGGAACAGTGGCGATATACTCATCTGATGGGACCTCAGAAGGAAATGGGTCAATGTGAACCAAATCCTCTTTAGAAACGAGAACAGTGAGAGGGGGAAGCTGAAAGTAAGACAGACATGCTAGAAAAGCAACATGACGGGAGACATAGAGCCGACGAGAGACAGGGTCATAACAGTGGTAGCCTTTCTGAGTAAGACTGTAGCCTAAAAAGACACACAAGACAGACCGGGCACTGAGTTTGGTCCGATCCTTATGGGGAAGGAGGACAAAACAGGCGGACCCAAACACACGAAAAAGGGAGTAGTTAGGAATTTGGGAGAACAAAGCCTCATAAGGAGACTAACCAGAAAGAAGGGGAGTAGGCATGCGGTTGAGAAGAAAAGCAGCAGTAAGAACTGCCTCCCCCCAGAATGGAGCCGGAACTGAGGCAGAGAGAAGAAGAGACCTAGCTGTCTCAAGGATATGATGGTGTTTAAGCTCGGCTCGACCATTTTGGGCAGGTGTATCCGTACAAGAAGTTTGATAAATGGCCAAATACTCACAAAACTCATTTTAAAAATATTCCCCACCCAAGTCAGACCGTAACACTTTAATGGTAGACCCAAACTGAGTAGTAATCATAGACTGAAAGGTACGGTATATCTAATAAAAATCGGACTTGTGAGTCATAAAATGAACCCAAGTGTAACGGGTGCAATCATCAACAAATGACACATAGTATGCAGAACTTCCCATGGTGAGAACAGGAGAAGAGACCCAGATATCAGTATGAACTAAAGAAAACAGTGTAGCAGATATAGAAGTACTGTTACGGAAAGGTAAGGCTGTCATTTTGGCAAGTTTACACCCCCGACATTCAGTAAGTTCACTAGGAGAAACTTTACCTAATATACCTGACTGGGCCAAAGACCGTAAGCGATCAGTAGACAAATGCCCTAATCTAAAATGCCACAAATAGAAAGGATTGGACAGAGAATCTAACTGAAAAGAGGAAAAAGCAGTTGAAGAAGTTGTCAAAGGTAGATGCAAGCTCTCAACCACATAGAGGTCTCCAACTCTGCCGCCAGTCCAATCTGCTGCTTAGACATCCGATCCTGCACAGAACAGATGGAAGAAGAAAAAATAACATCAAAACCGGAGGCATCAAGCTGACTGATAGATAATAAACTGACAGATAACTGAGGAACATAAAGGACAGATGGAATAGAGACAGCAGACATAGCAGACGGTAAGATAGACCCAACAGATATAACAGACATACTAGCCCCATTAGCAGCATTAACAGTAATAGGTAAGGGAGGGGGAATACAATTTTGAAGTAAGGAGAGATGACGAGTCATATGATGAGAAGCACCCGAGTTAAAAAGCCAAACAGACGAAGAGATACCTGAAGAAGAGCCAAGCAAACCTGAATGAAGAGAGGAAACAACCGAAGCAGACGAGAAGGACTGGGAGGTAGACAATATATACTGAAGTTGACTACTCTGAGCCCTCAAGGAAGCCAAGTCAAGATCAAGAGTCGGAGCAGATGAAGTGGTATTGACGGGGGGACGAAAAGTACTCAAAAGAAGTGCTTGGGATTGGATTTGAGACTGCTAAGAAGACGTGGCAGGCAGACGTCCCTTCTTGGGACAGTGGTACGTCTAATGACCCCTCTGATGGCAGAAGGCACACTCATCTGAAGCCAGTGAACTATTTTCGAGCCTAGCAATCTTATCATCTGGCATTGTAATGAACCAGCAAAAGAAGAAAATTGATGGGGGCAGATTATAATAAACAGAAAACTTTGGGGATTTTGGTGTAATAAATCTGAAATAGGATTGATAGGGGCAGATTATAATAAATAGAAAATTTTGGGAGTTTTGGTGTAATAAATCTGAAATAGGGTGTCAGGCGTAATACCTAGGCAGAGTTTGATAACAGTAATGAGAACCACCGAATCAAATTGAGAACTAGAGAGAGACGAATGAGGTCGAAGCTGAGAGAGAGCACGGATAAACACAGAGAGAGAAACAGGGGTCAGGAAGGAGCTTCGAAGCTTCAATACGGATGAGCATTTGATCGAACCAAGTGAGCCACGAATCAGATGAATCAACCCCAGACGAACCAGACAATCGATGAAGCAAGGAGCTTCGACGGACAACCAGGTCTGAGAGAAAGAGAGAGATCGCGAACCAGATTGAGCTAAGGAGAAGACTCACGATTGATGATCGATGAAGCAAAGAGCTTCGATCAACAACCACGTCTGAGAGAAGGAGAGAGATCGACGGCGCTAGGGTTTCTCAACCTTGCTCTAAAACCACGTAAGATTTTTGAAAGCTTTTCTATATATTCAACTTGTGTATCAATTACATCAAGACTAGTTTATATAACCCTAACGACTAACCAAAAAGGAAATACAAGAATGGGACCAAAAAAGGAAATACAGTCATCACTAACATGCCTAATATATACAATGCCTAATATATACAAATATATTCTCACAATAATTGTTAGAAAAAATAATATTTTCTTATTTCTTAACCGAATAAGAAAAAAGTGAAATTTAAGTAGTGCTCTACTTTTTCAACTTTTATCAAATTAACATATCCATTGAAAAAAGTTAAATTGACTAATAGCTCTTAAACTAATATCCTAAGAAGCACGAACACTTCTAAGAAAGTGATGTATTCGTGTCGTATCCGTGTCGGACACCGACATTCTTGAGACACTTAGCAAACACATGTTCGACACTCTTCAAAACGTGTCATAATTTTTAATTTTTTTTAAAGACCCGTACACTCTCTCAACACTTGGAGGACACACATGTCTATCACTTAAACACAAGATTAGACACAAGTGAAACTAATTATAAGTATAAATAAAACAACTGAAGACAATAATAAAACAAAAACCATATAAATTTATAGGAATTAGTGTCATATTACATTTTTTTTATTATCTTTGAATGATATATTTATATATATAACATACAATAAATATATAAAATTATATATTTCATGTGTGTCCCTCACGTATCATGTCTTGCATTTTTTTGAAAATTAGCGTGTCGGCATGTCCGTGTCGTATCTATGTCATGTCACCTGTCCGTGTCCATACTTCTTAGCTAATATCTAATTTCTAAATATTGGTTTCTCACTATTCTTTGAGCTCATGTATAATATTATACCAAAAACTATATATATATATATATATATATTTCAATGTATTATAGTCATACTTGTATATTCTTTTTTTTAAAAAAAAAAAAAATTTGTCGTATCGTGGTGTCTGTATAATATTATGTTCCATTTTCATATCCACACTTCATAGGACAGAATCGATGGTGAATTGCACAATTTACAATTTGATTCACTTTTTACAATTCATGCAATTTTCAAAACTATCATGTCCAATAGATTCGACCCTTTTACCTATTTTTTTTAGTGAAATGATATTATACAACATCTAAGAGTGTTCAATACGAAAAACATACATATGCATGGATTGTTATTTTTTATAATGATCAAAGGGTTTTTAATAATAGGATCCAATCAGATCATGTCAAACCCAACATATTCATAACATTTTTTCCTTAAAAAATAAACATCATAATACATCTTCTATGAATGTTTTATCTATGGCCATTTTAGTGAAATAATTATAAACCCAATATTACATGGGTCATATCAGTTAAACCCAATGGTTCCACAATTTTTATTTATTTTTAATCTTTTTTTAACAAAAAACATACACACATTTTAAAGTGTTTTAGATTTTAAATTAAAGGACTCCATATAATTATTTCTTAAGGATCCCACTTAATTTTCTCTTAATATTATACTCTATATAAGATTCCTAGGTCCATTTTTTAAATATCCAGAGAAATTATATTGTGGTTTTTGAATACTTTTATGGTTTGTGGAATTTGGACTCACATCTCTTGTAATAAAGGCAATGTCTTCCCAGACAGTATAATCATCTCCTTATATAAGAACTATTTTATAACATATGTCAAAATCAATTTATTTTGTTTTTTTTCATATATAAGATTAACATCATTAATTTTTTTATTTTATTTTATAGTTTATACTGAATCTTAACGATTCTCGATTTGATTCACGAATCGTAAATTTAAGATTTCGATTCACAATATATGTTTCTTGATTTAACAACTATAGTTATACTACATTTCATTATTATGTTGGAATGAAATATTCATATTTATGTCAATTGCTTATCGTTATATATGACAAATAATATATATAGTTATATATTTTAAGCATATCCCTTATGTGTCGTGTCCTATATTTTTTTAAATTTTTTTGTGTCGGCGTGTCCAATCTTTGCAAGAACGACTATCTTTTTACCCATATTGTAAAATCATGTATCCACATACATATGCGAAATCATTAAGTTCTCAAGTTTAATGCAAAATATGCATCTGCATTATGCAACAAAGAAAGAAATCTAGAGTAAGGGAAAAAAATGAGTAAAAGTATCTTCTGATATATAAATAACTTACCAGTGTTGCACAGTCTTCTGCAAGACCAGGTCCAGCTGCAGCATGCAAACCAGGGCTGCTGTGTGCTTCATCCAGGTTCTGTCAACCACCCAATAGAAAAATAACTCAGAACAAAATAAATACATTCATTTGTCAGTGATCTAAGCCCAACATGCTTAATGTGATGATGAACTAAAGGATGCTTTGCAGTCTGTTGTGATGGAAAGAAATAGAACTGGTCCTAAGGTGCATTACTGCATTTAATGGGCCCTAAGTTGCAGTTAGCTAAATAGATTATGATTTATTTCGACAAATTCAGAATTCTGAACTGAATAAATATGTCAATATTGCATGATTTTGGGTGGCACAATTTCCCAGAGAAGCTCTGAACTGCATTATTTGGTAAAAGTACATCGCTGACAAATATGATGAACGGGCTACTTAACTATAATAAAATCCAATTTGAAAAGCGGGCACATTTTTGTAATTTCTTTGGAAGAAACTTTAAAATAACACCCTGGTAGATTTAATTTAAACCATTTTTGTTTTTTTTTGGATAACTAATTTAAACCTAGCCGACCCCACTTGATTGGAACACAAAGCTTAGTTTAGTTTTGTTTGGTTTGGTTTGGATAACCATTTAAACCAATGTTTTGTGTCTCTAAGGTCTTTACTTCAACTAACAATACATAATCAACTCTGTCACCACTTTCAAATTTGATACATCAAAATAACATAAAGAAAAAGTACCCATTCCATCCTTGGGAAGCAAATTTGAACATCGGAGACAGCTGAAGAGAACTCTCTCTTATTTTGCGTGCAAGATGTGTTTAAGAAGAAAGTTCAAAACTTTGGAGGTGCAGATAAGCTATATAATTGTTCATGATTCCAAGGTCCAAGACAAACAATTAGAAGGGTGAGTTTTATAAGCTCAGTCAACATATAGAACCTATGAAACAAAACCTCAAAATGTTGCATTCATGCTTCTATCATTTATCCAAATTCAGTAAAACAAGTGGTCTCATGTTTACCATTTTTATTTTATTTTTATAAGTTTAAGAAATATCAATAAAGAGGCACCGAGGGGGTGCAACCCTTTTATAGCACAGTCAAACAAGTCAAAAAGCCCACGCGGCACACACATGCAAAAGTAGGCATTGAAGGCGTCAGTTTCTAAAAATAAACATATATCTTTTATCGCACAACTAACACTGCTTTAGAAAATAATTACACCTCACCTCATTTGTGGAGTTAACAACAGCATCCACCTCGAGATTCCAAGGGTACCCCCTCCACAGATAAATCTTGGAATTAATTTCATGATCCACGGGAAACCTGGACACCATACCATTTCCACTAGTCTCTGCCCCTGAGGAAGAAGTTAAAGGGTCTGGAAAGTATGAATTTGGGAAAGCATGATCTTCATTCTCATATGAAAACCTGTATTCAGCATCACCCCAACGTGGAACTTGGTCAAGTGTCACCACAGAATCCCCACTATCGGTTGGTAATCCACCCCGAGTAGTGGTGGTAGCCACAGGCCGATACATCTTTCTTAGCCAACTCCTCCCAACCAAAGCTTCACTTCCCTTAACAATCCCACAATCACATGTATTCCTTCAAACCCTCACACTCACAGCCCAAGTTTCAGAAACATACTACTGAAACTTCAACACTCCTGCCAAATATATATATATATATATATTAAAATAAAGAAACTAATGAATTACAGCTTCCATATAAAAAAAAAAACAAAAAAAAAACAAACTCCAGAAACAGTCAAAATAAAAGCAAATACAAAACCAGGATCATAATTTCAATCAAATTAGATAAACTAAAGCAAGCTTAATTTCCTCGAATCAATCAAGACGATGGTGAAACCATAATTTTGCATGATCATCTCGAATTTACCAATCAAAAAATCAATTAACATTGTGAATTGACCAATACAACATCATATGCAAATATACCCTCTCAATTACATACATACATGGTATATATACATACATAATATGTGTAAATATGCATAAACGAACCCTAATTTGAAGATTTAATCGAAAGCTTGCGGATTTTCGACGTACAGATATCTAAACGAGAAATTAAGGAGAGAGAGAGAGAGAGAGAGAGAGAGATGTACCTGTCTGTAGGGTGTGAAATGTGAGATTTGGGGGGGGCAAATGTAAAGGCAAATGATTTTGGAGACGACAAAGACAATAATTAGCTGGACCTGATGAGTATGAGCTTGCGAGAATCCTCCTCATTTGCCCAGAACTGAATACGACACATTAATATTTCAATTTTTATTTTACTTTTTTTTTTTTTGTCCTTTTCTGTGGTGTTGACACGTGCCTCTGTCTTGCCATGTTAGACCCGTGTCAACTAACTGCGACGTTTAGGCCACTGTCGGGACTAAATATTTTAGATAAAAAATATTAAAAAAATCATCATATATGTTTAAAAAAATAATAAATTGTCACACTACTTTCTTTATTTTTTTACGTAATTTTTATAAAAAATTAAAATATTATTAAAATACCTTATTCCCAAAGGAGGCCTTAGATAAACCGGGTCAGATTTTTCGCACCATATTTGGGAAGTGGGCTGAGGAGCTTTTTTAATTAAAATAGTCAATTAAGACAAAATAGGTTAAAATAGTCAATAAGATAAAATATCACATCTAAATCATAATTATTTTACTTTTTCTTTTACAATCATCAAATTAACTATTGTTGGAAAATAATGGGTTTTTGGTGACTTTAATGCAATATTAAAGTGAGTGTCAATCCTCAATTGAAGTGAAGTAAAGTAGGTTTAGATTCTTTGTAGTGAGATCTTTACACTACAAAAAGAATGACTAAAAACTATTAAGGTTTGTATGAGGAATTGACTAATTAAGTTGGTCTCATGAAAAATGTGTTAGGAAAGATATAAAACCTTGTATCCCACATTGATTAGAGGAGAGCATTGATGAGTATTTAAATATTATTTTTTGCATAAGGGTGTAAGCCCTTTGGGGCATTCAAATTTTTCGAAGCAAGGGAGTTATGAATGTTTTAAGGATGGACTTGGGCCAAGACTATGGTCCAAGTTGGTTATGCAAAAATTGCCACACGCATGTGCGCCACCTGGCCGGACCGAACCGAACCGGGTCCTGGTCTGTGATCCTTGGGTCATGGATCTTGGAACTTGGATCTTGAGGCTTGTTGGAATTGATTGAGTGTAGGGGTCGGGCTTGGCCCACCCATCTTAATCTTTTTAGGCCAAGCCAGATCTATGGGCTGCAGATATATACACAAAATCTAGGTGTATAATAGAGCTGGTAACTCCTCTATTCATGATCGATTTAATCCATCAGTTTTGCAGATTAATACAGAATTGATTTCTGCATTTGTGATGGGCCTTGATGGCTGTTGCCTTTTCATCTCTCCCTCTATGTGTATAAAAGAAGACCCTTCTCTTTCATTTTGTTGACCCAGAAAATTTGCTTCTCTTTGTCTTCCAAAGTTTTCTCCAATTTTTACATTCTCCCTATGAGAGAGTGCTTCAAAGTTTTGTTCGCTGAAGCTATTCAGTTGATGCATTGCTGTAGCTGGTCCAATTATCGTATCCTGGGAGACAGGTGTCGAACAATCTCCAGCACCCAACCGTTGAGGTGACGAATCTGTTTTAAGGATACTGTCTAGTGCAGGCTTCAGTTTGCCTTTTGTTGCTATTTTATTTTATGTATTTCTGTTCTTCTACTTGTAATTTCTAGCATGATGTTGTAATTTATAATTGCAAATATAAAATATGAATTTATTTGTTCCATGTGATCCCACAATTTATAGAACAACTACTCCCTTCATCCCGAACTGTTAGTCCCTTTTGAGGAATCTTTTGTTTTTTTTTTTATAGTACAATTATTATATTTTAAAAATATTAACTTTTCAAAATTACCCTTTAATAGTACAATTGTTACACTTCAAAAATATTAATGTTAATAAATTTAAAAGAAAAGCAAAATAAGAAATTCATATTATTTTAGTCATTGATTTTTGAAAATAGACTAATATTTTGGAATAATGAAAAATAGAATAAGAGAATAATATTTTGGGACGGAGGGTAAAAAAAAAAGTCAACTATCATCCAAAACACAATTTTTTTAGCCAGACTAAGGCCTCACTTGGCAATATTCAATTTTAGCCTTAAAGTCAAAAAATACCCAAAAAAATTAAAAAGCCAATAAACTGTACAAAAAAGATTTTTTTCTCTCTACTTTTCGTAAGTCTTTTCATAAAATATACCAAACATACTAATTTTTTTAATCACATATTTTAGCCAAAAAATTAAAAAATTACTAAAATAATTTATTTCCAAACGAGATTTTAAAATAACCAAAAAGTCAATTAAAATAACAGTGGTGCTAGAGACCACTAATTTAGTAGCTCTAAATCCACCACTAATGAAGTGGCAAAGCAAAAAAAAAAAAAACAGACACAATACAAACTGTGGCAGTGGGTCCACCCACTGCCACATCACTAGTGGTAGCTCTAATTAGAGCTCCCACTCATTTTCCTTAAAATAATCAAGTTACCAAACAAGCTCATAATAACACATTTGCACTTGAGAAGTATTCATCAATCCTAGCCTGACCCGGCCCATGGTCAAACTTATATTTTTTTACATGAGTAATACTAAGGACCATGAAAAAAATATCATGAACATGATCATGAAAGATCCTTTGCCGTTAGATTACACATACGATAAAACACCACACACTAATTAAAAGATAAAAAATCTTCATGAAGTATTTCATAATATTTTTTTTATAATTCTTAATATTATTTTTTTTACATAAACATCCCATAGCGATGGTCTCCGCCGCCGCCTTTATTACCCATACTCACACCATTGTCGTCACAACAAACACTACTACTAATATACTACACCACTACCATAATTTTGCCAATAGAATCACATCTCTACCGTTGCTTCTCTTACCAGCACTACAAGCTTTCACTTTCTCCACTATCATTCTTCACCACAACCACTATTCCTGTCCTGGTCATCACACCGTCACAACTACCAGCGCCAACACTATTTTACTTCCACTATATCATGCTTACACTACAACCACTATTTCTCCACCTCACCATTTCATCATTGGCGCACCAATTTTATCTCACCACCACAATACAAAAATGTATATATCAAATAATTTATTTTTGTTCAACAATTAAAATTTTATAAAATAATTTTTCATCTTAAAAATTTAATATTAGGTTTTCAGTACTTAGTTTTTCATTTTTAATTTTCAATTCATTTTTTTTTTATTTTTAACAACAAATTTACATCATATAAAATATAAAATATTTTTTTAATTTGTTATATAAATAAATTTATAAGTTGGGCTTTCGGCATTGTTTTCAAGCTTGATCACATATATAAACATGCCTAAAAAAATTACCGTATAACCTCTTTAAATTAATACTCGATAATTTAATAATTTATTTCAAATAATAAAATTGTGTGCTTCCGATTCGGGACTAAAGTGATAAATTAATAATTTTCATAAAATTATAAGATAGTACATTTCAAATATTTCCTTTATATTTTATAGGTAACAAATATTTTATAAATTAATAATTAGCTAAAAAATACATAATACATTTCATCTGTGATGGTTCTTTCTTGACACCTTTGAGAGGAGAAGCCATTTTTTCTATTTTTGAACTAAAGATACAATAAATAATGAGGGATTGTGTCGAGTGAAATATGTCGATATTTTCCCATAAGAATAATAGAAAAATAAATTAAATAGACATGACAAAATAATTTATTTATTTATTTATTAAAGAATGAAATACAAAACAAACTCCAAAACTAAAAATGCAGGAATGAATTTGATTACATCATGGAACTTGCATAAACAAAATCACTAATAGAAAAAATTAGTAATGAGGATAAATAAAGATTAGAACCTATAGAGGTAAAATTAATTCTGAAAAATTAAAGAATAAATGACAAGAAAGAAAGCAAACTGAAACCTATGGTATCCACAATTTCCTTAAAACAGATTCGCCACCTCACCAATGGGTGCTGGAGGAACGTCGGAGTCTGCCTCCCAAGATACGACAGTTGAAACCAACTACTGCAGAAGCACCTTCTGAGTAGTTTTGATAGACGAACGAACAGTAGCACTCTCTCACTAACAAGAACCAAATAAGGGGCTAGCAAAAAGAAGACGAAAAAATTTCTTTGGTGTAAAACAACCATCTCCAACTTCATCACAAAAAGAAACCACAAATTTTTCATCTCAAAAATCCTCTCTAAATCATGCTTTCAATTTGGAGGGGAAATGCCTCTATTTATACAAATAGGGGAGTCCTTAACCATGAAGGCTATCATTAACCCTTAGCATCAATATTCATCAACTCTAGCCATTAGGGCTAGAGTTACAAAAGTTAAAACCTTATGGCCACTAATATGGTCATCAACTCCATCATCAAAAGATGAAAGTTACAAAAGTCTAAGACTCCCATATGCTTAATATATACAAATAAATATGTATATAATGATGTTTGAATAATTCAAACAGATGGGTCGCAAAACAGATATGGGTGTTGGGTCATAACCCGATCAAAGCCCAATTTCAAACACATGCACAAGCTAAACCCAACACAGCCCAACCCAGCCCAACCCATACTCAAGACTAGGTCCAAGTCCAAACCCAGAACATGCACAAGCACAACCCTAGGCCCATTTTTATTGATGCCCACTTTATGAGACAATTCTCATTCACAACTTAATGGTTTCGGGTCATTCTTTTCATGTTGTAACCTTCTCACTTAAGAGAACAAAATCACTTAGACCTACCTCAATCTACAGTTGGGTCCCACTTTAATTTCACATTAAAGTTGTTGAAAACTATTATTTTCCAACAATCCCTCACATGAATAAGATTGGCCGAATAAAGAAAAAATGAGATACAACAAAGACTCGACGAGAGAGCACCACGGAAAATCCCTGCATCGGATAAGGTAACTTTTGGCTTTGAACCTATCCTAGAGAAAGCTTATCGGATTTACTAGCTAACCAGTGGACGTGATGTCTTGAACTGTTTGCCGTTTGTGTAAACCAAGACAATAGACTTCACACAGAAATTCTCCTACCATAGTTCAGTTCTCACTGTTGTGTCTTGTTTGGCCCTGGAACACTTGCTTGGTTTAGTGAATGTTTTTAAAGTATTCAGCCTTGTCAATTCTCCTACCATAGGTAACCTTTTTTAAGGTATCTTGCTATACCATGCTTGACTCAACAATGCATACAAGTCATTAAAAGCATCAACTTAACCTTCCACCCCACAAGGTATCACTGTATGTAAGAATGGGCAAGAGGATTTACCTCTGCAGTGACTCAACTATTACATGCAATTAGATTGTCTCTTTGAACCTAGATCTCGGGATCTCTAGTCAACTAGGTTGGGTTTTTCGTTCTGCTAACATTCTCGCAAAAGGCCTCAACCACATTCCCCTTAACGGCTTCTTACTAACTCTCAATTTAACCCTTTGGTTAACAAATCCGTAATATTGTCCTTAAACTGTACATAGTCTATAGTGACAACACATGAGGATAGTTGTCATATGAAATTATTTCTTCAATGAACATGTCTAGACCTTCCATTATACGTATTACTTTGTGTCCTACCAATAGCTAATCAGTTGTTGCAAAGAATACACATTGATGGCACAAGTTTCGACCTCCAAGGAATATCTTCAATGAAATAGCGAAGCCATTTAGTTTTTCCCAGTTGATTTATTTAAAGCATTGAACTCGATTCCATCGTTGATATCGTGATACATGGTTGCAGCTCCAATAGAGAAAACATATCCACTAATAGATTCGTAGTCTTTACATTATATTTTCGGTACGTGCCTTTGTACCCTTCTAGTACAACTAGATATCAAGTGTTATGGAAACCCATAATCCTGGCTTCATCATAAGTACATTAGTACCCACACAAATGTCTTCTAAAGACAGGCATTGGGATTACTCGTGTATCTACTTAGCCTGCATATTGAGTAGGCTATATATGGCCTTATAAAACTCATTAGATACATAGATTTCCTAACATCTAAGAATATTCCATTATTCTTGATCAAACGAAGACTAAAATCTACTGAAGTCCTTGACCCACTTATACCTGACTTGTACTTCTCAAGACTCTTAACAAAAAGACTGAGAAATTAAAACACCATCAGATGTTATGAAAAACTTAATTCCTAGATATACATCGGCAAGGCCCATTCTCTATGTTAAACTTAGAGTTTAACAACCATTTGGTAGTTTTGAACATTTCTTCATAACTCCTAACAATAAGCATGTCATCAACATATAGACACAAAATTACCTATCTTATCATTAATGTCTTTGACATAAAACCATTTGTCAATTCCCATTGATCACTACAACATATAAGAGTTTTAGAGACTAAATATTTTGGTATCTAAAAGTGAAAATTTTGTTGCAAAAGACATTTAGGGACCAATTTCTATCGTCATGAGGATAGTCACTAAAAGGTCGTCCCAAAAAGTCAAAAATAAGGCTTTTAGTGACAAAATTTTGAAAATGTTACTAATACTTTTAGGGACAAAATAATTTTGTCTCAAAAGGGTTTATTTTTGAGACAAAAAATTTGATCCCAAAAATATAATAATTCATCACTAATGTCCAATTTTCGTTGCTAAAAATATAATGATGACATTTTTCGCAACAAAAACATTTGGTCCCTTAAAAATAAATTTGTCCCTAAATTTTGGTCCTTAAAACCTTGATTTTTTGTAGTGGATTATAAAAACCCACTTGACAACATAGTGTAGCCAAATTTCTCACAAAAAGTCGTTTCCTTAATTTCTCACAATATTTTGGTCTCTTTTCTCATGAAAACCGTTTCCTTAATTCCATGATGGTATCCTTGTGTAAATTTGAATATCAGATTCGTCTACAAGAAAACCGATATGCACTACTATATTGTGCATAGCTGTTAAACACAAAGTCAACAATTTTTTGGCATATCATATTCGCTTGGGTTTAGGTATTTCCACCTTTTGTACGACATTCCCACATTTATAGAATTTATATGAAGGCTTTCAGCCTTTCCAAAAATTCATACAGTGTCTTTATACAATAACTTGTGTCATAATGATTATGAGACCCTCAAAACCATATCACAGAAAAATATTCCCAGACCGTCATTAACCGAATTAGATCTTTCCCAAATTCAAGACACCAAACAGGTTTGGTCCAACACGTCACTTAGAAGTCAATAGCCTTACTATTAGGAATCATAACCTTGTGATCAATAGTCTACTATTTAGAATTCCATAACATGGCCAGTAGTTTTATCACCAGGAATCACTAATTTTCCAGCATATAGTCAGTAGACTTTCCACCACTAGGAATCACAATGTTTTGACATGTGATCAGTAGTCACCTCACTACTAGGAGTCACAATGTCTTGATAAATGATCGGTAGATTCTTTCATTACTAGGAATCATCATGTCTTGACATATGATCAGTAGACTTTTTTACTATTAGGAACCATCATGTCTTAACATGTGATCAAAATTTGTTCACTACTAAGAACCACAATCTCAAAATTGTGTAGCCAATGGTCTAACACCTCTTAGAAGCCACCAATTTTTTATCTCTATAATCAGTGATCTTGCACTCACTACGAGCCACCAATTTAAGAATATATTCGGAATTATAAAAATTTTAAAAATATACTCACACACCCTATGTGACGACCTCGACTTGCATATCATTCTTGCGTATTGAATTATTACGCGAATTTGCAAGCTTATGTATTTAATTTTGCTTATATCTATTTGCTTATGGAATATCTATTTGGATGCCTACTTTGAACCAGAAATTGAAAGTCTTAGCGAATTCAGAAACCAAAATTGACTAGTTCAATAGGCTAGTTAGAATATTTAGAACCATATGGGAGGTTTGATTAAAATTTGATTCATATTAAATTAATTAGAATTAATTGTTATCAATTAGAACTAAACTAGATTAATTAGTCTTAAGCATACTTAATTAGCCTAATCTAATTTTTATATGTATGTGTGTGTTATTAAGAGTGTTTGAGTTCATTCTTCAAGTCTTTGTGGCTGAGATTTTAAAGAGAGAAGTTGAGAGCTTCAACTTCTAGAGAGAGAAAAAGAATTGTGAAGAGGAGAGGAAGAATTGAAGGACTTAAGCTAGCAAATTCTCAAATTCAAGCTCTAGGTTACAACCAGTGGCGGAGTCAGGAATTTAATATAGAGGGCACCTATTAATTATAATCTCAAAAATTTTCTTCCCTAATCAATAACAATAACATTAACATAATAATAATTTTTCGAGCTAATATTAAACATTAAAAATTAATATTCATTACAAAAAGTTTACTAAGTTGATTTCTATGCGATTTTGTTTTGTGAAAAAATAATTATCATCTTCTTCTTAAGGAAGAGATGATTCTAACTTTGATTTTCTTTTGAAATATTTCTTCATGACTATTTGAAAAAACTAAAAATCAAAATAAAAATTCATAACCAAAATCACAAACCCCCACAAATCAAAATCTCCAATTTTAATACAAATCAAAAAATTTAAATTTAGCACAAATCACAACAAATCAAAATTTCTAATTTTAGCACAAATCATAACAAATCAAAATCCGGAATTTAAATATTAATCACTGCAAATTAATATTTTTAATTTTAGCACAAATCAAGTCCCTAATTTTAATATAAATCACCACCAATTAAAATTCATAATTTTAGCATATCAAAATCTCTTATTTTAACATAAATAACAAATAATTTTTTTTTACGAATCAAAACTTAACAAATAACTATAAATTAATACTCATAATTTTTATTTAAAAGTAAAAAATAATAAATAAAGTTACCTGTAAACAATGAAGAGAAGATATCAAGGTTGTAGTGTGGTCCCAAATCTGTGTTGTGTGATCTTAATCTGGTGAATCGCGAGTCGGTAAATTGCAAGGCAACAAAGGGAGACAAAGAAAATACGAAGACATTTAACAAGTACTGTGAATAAATAAAAAAAATAAAGAATTTCATACACTTTTAGGGTTTTACCCTTGCCGTAATTGGAGTTGTGTGCACTCACCTAAAAAAAAAAGTTGTGTCAGTGTTTGGTTGGGATTGGGATTAAAAAAAAAAATATGTGGGTGCGTGTGGTGTGTCAGTGTGTTTGGGTAAATTGGGAGGACTGTGTCTTATGTATAGGAGGGACACTGTGTGAAAGCAAGACCCCACCAAAAAAAAAAAAAAAATTGAAAAGTCAGGGGGGGCACATGACCCCCCCCTCACCCCTATGTCCCTCTGCCATTGATTATAACCATAAGCTTTGTAGATAATTCATCTAGCGTTGAATTCATGAAGTAATTAGAGCGAGTTTCATATAATTGTAAAGAAGAATGTTAGAATCAACATGAATATAGTGAACATGAGTTAATTATAGACATGCATGCATGTTTCATCATCCTTAAGTTTGGTTTTTCAAATATTCTTACATGCATGGAGCTCAAACTTGTTATTCTTAAGGGCTCTTCATAATTTGACACTCACCACTTCATATATTCATATTTTGAAGGAAAGGAGTTGGTTCCTTTACATGCATAGCAGAATTATGGAGTTTTGGGTTCTTGTTCTGAAAATTGAAAGGGATTTTGGGTCTATGGTTTGAAAATGATCATGTGTTCAAGAGTTATAAAGTGTTTGTACATGTCTCTACCAACCATGCAAGCTTTGGACTTAGATATTCATGTTTTGGAACTTGAATTCTATTATGAAAATTCCAGAATTCGGCCACTTCGCTCGAGCGATACAATCGTCGCTTGAGTCCACTTTGTTTGTATGAGAACCCGAATATACAAATAAAATAAATAATTAAACAATAATTATTTTACAAACCTCAAATATTTGACTTGTGAATCTTAAGGTGCAAATTAAATATTACTAAACGATCTTTTAATTAATTTTAAACCTAAAATAAATTTATGGTGAAAGTCTTTAATTTAGAGGTAAGATTTATTATTTAAAAAAAAATAAAAATTGGGGACAAGTTAGTAAGTATATTTTGATCTACTAATAGTTGTATTTTATTTAAATTAATGGTGAGAGAAAATAAAATAAAATAAAATAAAGGATAATAATCTAGAGTCTTTTAGGTTTAGATATATAAAGCAACCCTAGTTTTCCTAACAATACCATAGCAACGGCAGCAACGTGAGAGTGGGTTGAGAGAAAGGAGAAAAGAGAAAAGAGAAAAGAGGTAGCAACAAACAAAATTTTTTTGGGTGTGTTCTCTAGCTTTCTTCTTCCTTTGGCTTTTGTTTTTTTTTATCCTTATTCTATTATTATTTAATTCATTGATGGAGAGGTTGTAGGCATATGTATTATATATATATACTATTAAAAAAATTTGAGGAGCTAAATTTCATGTATAAAGAATTGGAGTAATTTTTAGTTTAAAAATTCTGTACAGAATCACAAATTTTAAAATTCGAGGAATCATATCAAACGGATGAATTTTGAATTGAAATTTTTACAGTATATTAATTACATATTGAATTTCATACCAGAATTTTCTTATAATTTTTGGGAGTCAAAATCCATATAAACTGATGCGTTCAAATCTGTCCACAAAACTAATACAAAACAGTAACTTCGGAAGTGTCGTTCTCTTTGGGTATAAATCTGGAAAATATCAAATCAGCGTCATTAGAACCGGTTACGAGTCTAGTTTCTTAAATTTTTGTCCTTGCATTGATTTCTTATGTATATTAAGAGAACCGTCAATTTCTTTAAAGTGCTGCAGAAAACAACATGTTTGGATATAATTAATTGTAAATAATTATTTTGATAAGCAAATCAAGTAAAACCAATTGCGTTTGAAATTTAGGATATATTAGTTAATATCTGGAGGGTTTTGGAATTTTTCTAATAGTGTGGAGTGCGTTTTTAATTTTCAAAGTTAGCAAATAGATTGGAAAAAATTCTGTTTTTTCTCAAAGTCACATTTAATTAAGTTTCGATCTAAACCCATGTCTCGAGTAATTTGAGACCTTAAAGAACATGAACTTAGATATTATTTAAGAGTAATAGTGAGTGGGGTTGAGTTGTGTTAGTGTGCTTTAGTGTGGGGTACTTAGTTTATTATTATTTTAAGTATTTTTGAATTAGTAGTGACGTGTAGTTTTCATACTTGGTTCAGGGCACTAGTTGGACTTTCATACTCTATTCGAAGATTATATTATTTCCTTTTCAGGTGAGTAGTTGCATGCTACATATGTTTATAAATATTCCCCTACCCTGAACTGTTGGAAAATTAAATTGTTGTTTCAGGACTAAACTATTTTGATAAATTATTATGGTATCAATGGAATTAAATTATTTCTGAAACATGTGTAAACTTGGCATACTGTAAACTATTTTTTATGGTCTCATGTTTGTAATAGTGAACTACCATGTTTTACGAAACTGAATTGTATTGATTATTGAGACCATCTGTATATAAAAGTCCAGAGAAATTATTTCACTGTGTGTGGTGACTTTGGCCACTAAGGAACAGATCTGAGTTAGGCTGTGATGACTCTAGTGCTCAACGATTGTAAGGAAAAGACTTGGGCTGGGCTATGCTAGGTGACCTTCAATCGGATCGTCTTAGAGAAAAGGCTCAGGTTGCCACCCTGAGGATGACTCTTAGTTCGATATTGGATCCAATGGGCTTATTGCCTTGAGAACTTTGTGGCGTATTACTTGTTATTCTTGGTATCCAAATTGCCTTGAGAACTTTGTGGCGTATTACTTGTTATTCTTGGTATCCAAAAAATTATTGATGATCATGTTGTAATCTGTTTTAAGTGGAGAATGTCATTTGTTATGTTCTTGAGAGACATGAGTGGTTTAATTATTGAATTGTAGAACCTTCTTTTTGAAACAGATTGTTTTTATCAAAACTGTATGCCAAGCTAGTTTCTGTGATATATATCTTATTTTGAATTGAACCCTGTTTTCAAAACTGTATTTACTATCCATGCTTCTATTCACTGAGCTATCAGTTGACTTAGTTGTTTATCATTTTCAGGTGATAGAAAGACTTAGAGTGGACTCATGGCGTAGCGAGGATTCAATTGCATGGACCTTTAGGACATTCATTATTTTGTTTTAGCTTGCTACGTCAATTTTGTGCATACATTGTGGTTGTGTTTAATTTAGAATTATTTTATTTTGTGGGCGGTTTGTGTTCCATTCAGTATATAGTTTTGAAGTTGGTTATGGATGGTTTTACCATTTATACTTGTGACATGTCACATTATTGGGTTTTGATTTATTTATTTCTAGACTATTGTTACATTTATTCTTTGTGATATTGGGTCCATGCTTAGACTTACGTGTGCCTTGGGCTATGTCCCTGTGGGCTACGACAGGTCATGCCTGGATTTGAGGTGTGACATTGTGGTATCAGAGCTATAGGTTTATCGAGTTACATATCTTGCATTTCATCATTTAGACGAGGTCTGAGTCCTTATAGTCCTTAGTAGTGTATGGTTGAGTTAGTTTTGCTTAAACTTGTGTTAAGCCTCTTTTGATTTCATTTTGAAGGTTAAGAGATGGCACCTAGCTATTTACATTGTTTGACTATTTCTTGTGTGCCTTTGGATGCATGTATTACCATGTCTACTCCATTAAGAGAAACAATAGTATTGGATGGTAGCATTTTTCCTAATGGATTTGATTTATTTAGAGATGAAGGATTTTGACGTGATTTCGAGGATGGATTAGTTGATGAAGCATCTTGCCTTTGTTGATTGTTTTAGAAAAAGGGTAGTTTTTGCTATGTTAGGACAACTTGAGTTTTTCTTTTAGGGAGATAAGAAAGGGTCTTCTATCTATTTTACTTCTTCCCTTCAGACTAACCGAATGTTGAGAAAAGGGTGTCATGGTTACTTAGCTTGTGTGGTGAGTACCGAACAGCTAGAGCAGAAGTTAGAGGAGTTGCCTGTAGTGAAGGAATTTGTTAGTGTTTTTTTCTAGAGGATCGACCTGGTCTTCCTTTAAACCGTGAGGTAGAATTTTTCATTGACTTGGTCCCCAATACAACACCTATCTCTAAAGCGCCCTATAGAATGGCACCGTTGGAGTTGAGGGAGTAACAAACTCAGTTACAGGAGTTGTTAGAAAAAGGTTTTATCAGGCCTAGTGTTTCACCTTAGGGAGCACTTGTGTTGTTTGTGAAGAAGAAGAATGGGTCTATGAGATTGTGTATTGATTATAGGGAACTGAACAAAGTCACAGTGAAGAATAGGTATCCTTTGCCACGTATTGATGACCTATTTGACCAATTGCAGGGAGCTCAAGTATTCTCTAAGATTGACTTGAGGTCAGGTTATCACCAGTTGAAGGTAAGGAATGAAGATGTTCCTAAGACAGCTTTTAGAACCCGTTATGGGCATTTTGAGTTCTTAGTAATGCCTTTAGGTCTTACAAATGCACTAGCCGCATTTATGGATTTGATGAATAGAGTATTTAAACCATGGCTGGATAAATTTGTAGTGGTGTTTATTGATGACATCCTAATTTATTCAAGGAGTAAGGAAGAGCATGAGCAGCATTTGAGGGTAGTACTTTAGATCCTTAGGGAGAAGAGATTGTATGCAAAATGTAAGAAGTGTGAATTCTAGTTGAGCAGTGTATCCTTTTTGGGTTATATGGTGAGTAAAGATGGGGTATCTGTGGATAGCTCGAAGGTGGCGGCAATTGTTGATTGGCCACGACCTACTTCTGTGACAGAGGTATGCAGCTTTCTAGGGCTTGCTGGATATTACATACAGTTGTGGAAGGTTTCTCTCGTATTGCTTTGCCACTTGCCAATCTCACTAGGAAAGGGGTAAAGTTTGAGTGGAATGATGATTGTGAGCATAGCTTCCAAGAGTTTAAACAAAGATTGACATTAGCTTCAATCCTTGCCTTACCTACTGATGAGGATGGTTTTGTGATTTATAGTGATGTGTTCACGACAGGGTTTAGGATGTGTGCTTATGCAACATGGGAATGTGATTTTTTATGCGTTACGACAGTTGAAAGTACATGATAAAAACTATCCTACGCACGACTTAGAGTTAGCAACAATGATTTTTGCTCTTAAGATCTGGCGACATTATTTGTATGGAGAGTCATGTAAGATTTACACTGATCATAAGAGTTTAAAGTATATTTTCACACAGAAGGAACTAAATTTGAGGCAAAGAAGATGGCTTAAGTTGTTAAAAGATTATGATGTGAATGTTTTGTATCATCTAGGAAAGGCAAATGTGGTGGTAGATACCTTGAGTAGGAAAGTCGCAGTTGGAGATGTAGCTGCTTTGTCTATTGAGAGTTGTTTGGTAGAAGACATAAGATGTTTGAGGCTTGAGGTTGTTACACCTAGTGATAGGGCTTATTGTAGTCAATTGATAGTTTAACCGACCTTGAGAGAATGGATTCGTTTAGCTTAGGATATTGACCCCCAGTGTGAGCGTATTAAAGGAGAGATGGCAGAGGGTAAGCATGTAGACTTTGTGGTTAGTGATGATGGGTTGCTTAGATTCCGTAGCCGAGTTTGCGTTCCTACTGGTGGCGATTTGAAGAAGGAGATTATGACGGAGGCATATAGTTCTAGTTACAACATTCATCTTGGAAGTACTAAGATATATTGGGATCTTCATGAACATTTTTGGTGGAATGGTTTGTGGCTCAGTGTTTGGTGTGTCAACAGGTTAAAGTAGAACATCAGAAACCTATAGAGAAACTACAACCCTTACCTATACTAGATTGGAAGTGGGATCATATTACCATGGACTTCGTGTGTGGATTACCTCGTACTAGTAATAATCACGATGCAATTTGGGTAGTTGTTGATAGATTAACCAAGTTAGCACATTTTATTACAGTACAGATGAACTATTCTCTAGCTTGATTTGCACAGTTGTATATGAAGGATATTGTTAGATTGCATAGTGCACCCCGTGTCAATAGTGTCAAATCGGGACCCTCATTTTGTGTCTAAGTTTTGGGTGTGTTACAGTCAGCTATGGATACTCGGTTAAATTTTAGTTCAACTTACCACCTTCAGACAGATAGGCAATCGGAGAGGACTATTCCGTGACGAATGTACTCTTTGTCTTTGCCACCAACGAGCTTGAATCTCATTTTCTTTAGCATCTGAAACCGGTCGGATTGGTCAGGATCAACAATCCAGGTCTCAAGATTACTCTCACCAACTCCAATAAATATCTTGTCAGATGTGGGGACGGAATCTGACGGACTATTATCACTTATGACAAAAAACAATATGTGGTGGACCATAGCTTCGTCTTTAGCATCTTGTCCCAATTGAACATTCCCAATTGATTTTATACCCTTAACCATGATCTTGTCTGATTGATGGTCACATCTTTTATTACCCAACTCAATACCATTCAGCAATCTCTTTACCTCTTTATTATCAAATTTAACGTCCCTTAATTATTCATAGTACAATTGTAACTTCCTTACTCCTCTCTTAGTCTTCTTAATATATCGGGGAATATTTTGAACGTACCGTCTGCATACATATGCCGCCTTAAAAGGTGCACGACCATGGTAACTTCGCTTATATCCACTGGCCGCCGGTGTCCTTAACCTCTGTTACGCAAGGGGAGTCCGATACTGGCTGCTTATTACTCCTTCCATTTTTTGATAAAACACTCCAAATCTTTTATCCTATAAATTCTGCAGATTCTCTTACCTATGCTAATCCTTCTGTTCAGATACCTTAGTTTTGATATTTTTTCCCTTTGCTCCTCGTACACTGGAACAAACTTCGCCGAAGCTAATTGACGGTAATTAGGATGATTATTTGCCGCTCATGGAGTTTGCGTATAATAATAGTTATCATTCTAGTTTGGGAGTAGCTCCTTATAAGGCTTTGCATGGGAGGAAGCGTAGATCTCCTTTGTGCTGGTATGAGGTTAGTGAAAGGCAATTGTTGGGACCTGACTTGGTGGAGGATGATACATAGAAAATTGTCACCATTAGAAAGAGATTATTGACTGCTCAGAGTAGATAAAAAAGTTATGCTGATCATCTTAGGAGAGATTTAGAGATTCATGTGGGGGATATGGTATTCTTGAAGGTATCACCATGGAAAGGAGTCATCAAGTTTGGAAAGAAAGGGAAGTTGAGTCCTAGATACATTGGACCATTTGAGGTATTGGAGAAGGTTGGTGAGGTTGCGTACCGTGTTTCTTTACGCCCTAGGTTGGTAGGAGTTCACAATGTGTTTCACGTGTCTATGCTGAGGAAATATGTGCACAGTCCATCGCATGTGATAGATTATGAGCCACTTTAGATTAGAGAGGATTTTTCGTATGAGGAGATGCCTACTTAGATCTTGGATTCGAAAGAGAAAATGTTACCTACAAAGGCCATTAAATTAGTTAAGGTATTGTGGCGTAATCATCTAGTTGAAGAGGCGACTTGGGAATGCGAGGATGAGATGAGCAAGAAGTACCCCCATCTATTCTCATGATTCACTCAGGTTAGTTTCAAGGACGAAAACTTTTTTTTTTTTTTTAGAGGGGAGAATGTGAGAACCTGAATATACAAATAAAATAAATAATTAAATAATAATTATTTTACAAACCTCAAATATTTTACTTGTGAATCTTAAGGTGCAAATTAAATATTATTGAACGATCTTTTAATTAATTTCAAACCTAAAATAAATTTATGGTGAAAGTCTTTAATTTAGAGGCAAGATTTATTATTAAAAAAAAAATAGGGGACAAGTTAATAAGTATATTTTGATCTAATAATAGTTGTATTTTATTTAAATTAATGGTGAGAGAAAATAAAATAAAATAAAACAAAGGATAATAATCTAGAGTCTTTTAGGTTTAGATATATAAAGCAACCCCAGTTTCCTAACAATACCATAGCAGCAGCAGCAACGTGAGAGTGGGTTGAGAGAAAATAGAAAAGAGAAAAGAGGTAGCAACAAACAAAATTTTTTGGGTGTATTCTCTAACTTTCTTCTTCCTTTGGCTTTTGTTTTTTTTTTATCCTTATTCCATTATTATTTAATTCATTGATGAAGAGGTTGTAGGTGTATGTGTGGGTGAAAATCTGACCACACTGCAATCTTAGTATCCAGCTGGAGAGCACCGGCAGAATAGATGGCACCTGACTAACCTACAACAGAAAGAGAAGACTCCGGTGGTGGTTCGCCACCCGGGGGTACTCCGACGATCAAGTCAGTACTCAATATCTCTCAAAGATAATCAATAGTGCTAAACTCACTAGCTTGAGCATAAAAAGCATACCTTAGACCCATGGGGGTGCTTCTCTTTTATAGCCAACATAAGCCTAGTCCCAATAGAAACCTAACTTCTATGGACTCAGGATTACTGCTAATATTGGACTCCCAGTAAGATTAGGATAAACTCTCTAAGAGTCTTATCTTAATACAAACTGAAGTCTTCTCTCATTCTAGGACTCTTGTCCCTTATCCACTTATCTCGGATTCCGATATCTTTGGAGATAACCTCGGCCTTGCCGAGATCACCTCGGCGTCACGACCAGGACACGTGGCACCTCGGCTAACATGTCGGCGTCACCTTGCCACGTGTTGGTACTCAGAAAATATATCCCCACAACTGCCCCCTAGTTTCTATTACCTCGGCATTCTGAGGTGATGGAACCTACACTGTTCGTTCATCTGTGCCCCTCTGTCCGAGATCAAACTCGCCGACCTCAAAGTTCCCTGGACTTTACTCTCCACTGGTGTCAAGAATCAAGTTTCATGCTTTCCAAGCTGCTTGAAATCGCACCTCCTAGCCGAGGTTCTGGTTCCATTAATTCGTAAACTCCAAGAGCTTTGCAACTGTTCCACTCACACTCTCTGGTGAGTTCCCGAATTCCAGTCATCTATTTGACTCCGGCGATTTTCATATCGGCGTTCATTTCACTTGGTAGGTTCACAAAACTCTTTACTTGCTATTAAGCTCAATCTTTCATAACTTTTCTGAATCTGTTTACTTGCCATCTGTTGCCTTCTATTTTCGTCTATCTTCAAGTTTTGAATTGTTTGAATGCCTGGCATTGTTCTTGTCATATCCGCTTTCTGTTGCTAGTATCGTGTCTGAGTCATTACTTTCTTGTTCTTCACATACTTACTTAGTGCCTGTGCACTTGGCTTTATTCTTGAACTTTGTCGTCTTCTTGACTATTTTTCTCTTTTTTCATTCAATCCTCTGGCTTTTTCTCTTTCCAGCTCTTTTGCTTAAATCCGTCATTGTTCCAAGCTTTCAAGCTTCTGCAACTATCTTCGTTCCTCTCCTCCGGTGAAGCTTACGTCATTCTGTCATTGTTATTAGACTTCGACAATTCTCATTCCGGCTTCCCTCTTTCTGGTAAGCCACTGTTCCTCCTGGTTTTATTTCTTGTTGCTTTCCAAGAAGCTCTACTTCATTGTTAATCACCATTGCTGTTTTACCCGTTGTTTCCAAATCATCTTCTTGAATACACACTGTTCACACATCTGTTGATTTCTGCCACTGTTCTTGACACACCTGTGCAATCTTTTTGTCTTGATTTCCTGATAGTTTCATCACCATTCTTGATTACGAATTACATTCTTGTTTCTGTTTTCTGTGTCTTTTTCCAGATTCTTGCTTTCAATCCTTGCCTTCAAACTCCGAGGTGCCAATCGCCAAGAAGAGCCTTGATCAAACTCTTCGGGAGATCGATGCTGAGCTCGAGGCTGAGAAGGCTGCTGAGAAGTCTTCCCAACTGTCTTCTATATCTTACCATTGATGCCGAGTAGTTTTGTTTCCTTCTTTTACTCCTTGTACCTTGTACCTTGTACTTTGTCCGTCTTTGTATGCTTTTAATCCGGCTGACGTGCCATTTTTTTGTAGTCTGAATAATTTATTTTTCAATATTCAGGCCGAAGTGCCTTCTTTCTCCTTTAAATGCATTTCTCTGATTTCTTCTTTAAATGTATGTCTTCTTTTTTCTGCTCTTGTATGATTCTATATTTAGAATAATTTGCATGTCTTCAAAGTACACCTTGACTGTGCAATCTCTTCGGGTAAAATACCTCTGTCACAACTTCTAATCTTGCTCATCTCAGCCTTGTCCTAACACTTGAAAATATTATAACAAATATTTTCACAAGTGTTGCTTAGGACTTGTCACTTTCTCAATGTCTTCTATCAAGACTTCAGTTTTCTATATTTCAAGTTTTGACAACCTGGTAGTCTCGGCAAGTACGCAGATATTGCTTGGGCTTGACTTTAACTTGTAAATTTTTCTCAAAAATTTCAACAAGTGTTTAACCATCTTCCTTTATCATAACCTCGGTTTAACTTCAACTTGTAAATTCACACAGAATTTCAACAAGTGTTAAATATCACATCGGTTTAACTTCAACTTGTAAATTCACACAGAATTTCAACAAGTGTTAAACATGACCTCGGTTTAACTTCAACTTGTAAATTCACACAGAATTTCAACAAGTGTTAAATATCACATCGGTTTAGCTTCAACTTGTAAATTCACACAGAATTTCAACAAGTGTTAAACATCATCTCGATTTAACTTCAACTTGTAAATTCACACAGAATTTCAACAAGTGTTAAACATCATCTCGATTTAACTTCAACTTGTAAATTCACACAGAATTTCAACAAGTGTTAAATATCACATCGGTTTAATTTCAACTTGTAAATTCACACAGAATTTCAACAAGTGTTAAACATCATCTCGCTTTAACTTCAACTTGTAAATTCACACAGAATTTCAACAAGTGTTAAATATCACATCGGTTTAACTTCAACTTGTAAATTCACACAAAATTTCAACAAATGTTAAACATCATCTCGGTTTAACTTCAACTTGTAAATTCACACAGAATTTCAACAAGTGTTAAACATCATCTCGGTTTAACTTCAGCTTGTAAATTCACACAGAATTTCAACAAGTGTTAAACATCAGCTCGATTTAACTTCAACTTGTAAATTCACACAGAATTTCAACAAGTGTTAAATATCACATCGGTTTAACTTCAATTTGTAAATTCACACAGAATTTCAACAAATGTTAAACATCATCTCGGTTTAACTTCAACTTGTAAATTCACACAGAATTTCAACAAGTGTTAAACATCATCTCGGTTTAACTTCAACTTGTAAATTCACACAGAATTTTAACAAGTGTTAAACATCATCTTGGTTTAACTTCAGCTTGTAAATTCACACAGAATTTCAACAAGTGTTAAACATCAGCTCGATTTAACTTCAACTTGTAAATTCACACAGAATTTCAACAAGTGTTAAATATCACATCGGTTTAACTTCAACTTGTAAATTCACACAGAATTTCAACAAGTGTTAAACATCATCTCGCTTTAACTTCAACTTGTAAATTCACACAGAATTTCAACAAGTGTTAAACATCATCTCGGTTTAACTTCAACTTGTAAATTCACACAGAATTTCAACAAGTGGTAAACATCATCTCGGTTTAACCAACTTGTAAATTGCTACAAATTTCAACAAGTGGTAAACATCATATCGGTTTAACCAACTTGTAAATTGCTACAAATTTCAACAAGTGGTAAACATCATATCGGTTTAACCAACTTATAAATTGCTACAAATTTCAACAAGTGGTAAACATATTCTTATTCTCTCTGCCCCCTGCATGGCTTCCACATACTCCTTTGTGAACCTTATAAAAGGTCTTCAACCTGGCTAACTGCAGTCTAACCTTGTGTGTTTCCTTTTTTATCTTCTGGGATCTGAGATTTGCTCACTGAGCTCTTCTCTTTTCGGAC
The DNA here is from genome assembly GCA_030407325.1 of Camellia japonica. NCBI lineage: Eukaryota > Viridiplantae > Streptophyta > Magnoliopsida > Ericales > Theaceae > Camellia > Camellia japonica. The sequence continues at coordinate 77,079,173 of JAPPVO010000007.1, forward strand.
TTAAGTGCTGAGATCTTGTCTGCTAGAATCTTGGATCTGCTCACTCAGGTTGAGCTCTTCTCTTCTCGGACCTACTTATCTAGGCCGAGATCATGTCTTCTAGGATCCGGGATCTGGAATCCGGGATCTGCTCACTTAGGTTGAGCTCTCGTCTTCTCGGGCCTACTTGTCTAGGTTGAGATCATGTCTTCTCGGATCCGGGATCCAGGATTTGGAATCCGGGATCTGCTCACTCAGGATGAATTCTTCTATACTTGAATGTTATCTCCTTGGGAGCGCTCATGCCCCCTGTCTTTGCATCCCTTCTGGAAGGGTCTTCGTTCCTCCGCAGGTATCTATCCTTCCATACCTGGAGGTCATCTTCGTTGTAGTATCCGCTTCGATCTGTTGTCTTTGGTGCGTCACCTTCCTGGCCGGTGTCTTTCACTCCGTGACTCTGGTCACGAGTTTCTATGTTGCGGTTGTCCCCTTCAACGTCGAGGTTGATAGGTCTCCCATTTCCAGTAGGAGCGTTGTCTCTAGTTTGATTCTTCTTTCTTTCATTGGCCATCCATTGTTCTTTCTTTCATTGGCCATCCATTCTTCTTTCTTTCATTGGCCATCCATTCTTCTTTCTTTCATTGGCCATCTATTCTTCTTTCTTTCCCACAGACGGCGTCAAATTGTGTGGGTGAAAATCTGACCACACTGCAATCTTAGTATCCAGCTGGAGAGCACCGGCAGAATAGATGGCACCTGACTAACCTGCAACAGAAAGAGAAGACTCCGGTGGTGGTTCACCACTCAGGGGTACTCCGACGATCAAGTCAGTACTCAATATCTCTCAAAGATAATCAATAGTGCTAAACTCACTAGCTTGAGCATGAAAAGCATACCTTAGACCCATGGGGGTGCTTCTCTTTTATAGCCAACATAAACCTAGTCCCAATAGAAGCCTAACTTCTATGGACTCAGGATTACTGCTAATCTTGGACTCCCAGTAAGATTAGGATAAACTCTCTAAGAGTCTTATCTTAATACAAACTGAAGTCTTCTCTCATTCTAGGACTCTTGTCCCTCATCCAGGTTGAGTTCCCTTTTCATTCTAGGACTCTTGTCCCTTATCCACTTATCTCGGATTCCGATATCTTCGGAGATAACCTCGGCCTTGTCGAGATCACCTCGGCGTCACGACCAGGACACGTGGCACCTCGGCTGACACGTCGGCGTCACCTTGCCACGTGTTGGTATTCAGAAAATATATCTCCACAATGTATGTATTATATATATACTATTAAAAAAATTTGAGGAGCTAAATTCATGTATAAAGAATGGGAGTAATTCTTAGTTTAAAAATTTTGTATAGAACCATAAATTTTAAAAATAGAGGAATCATATCAAACGAATGAATTTTAAATTGAAATTTTTACAGTACATTAATTACATATTGAATTTCATACCAGAATTTGCTTATAATTTTTGGGAGTTAAAGTCCATATAAACTAATGTGTTCAAATCTGTCCACAAAACTAATACAAAACAATACTTTGGAAGTGTCGTTCTCTTTGGGTATAAATTTGAAAATTATCAAATCAGTGTCATTAGAACCAGTTATGAGTGTTGTTTCTTAAATTTGTGGCCTTGCATTGATTGCTCATGTATATTAAGAGAACCGTCAATTTCTTTAAAGTGCAGCAGAAAACAATTTGTTTGGATATAATTAATTGTAAATAATTATTTTGATAAGCAAATCAAGTAAAACAAATTAGGTTTGAAATTTTGGATATATTAGTTAATATCTGGAGGGTTTTGGAATTTTTCTAACACTGTGGAGTGGGTTTTTAATTTTCAAAGTTATCAAATAGATTGGGAAAACTTGTTTAAAATTCTATTTTATCTCAAAGTCACATTTAATTAAGTTTTGATATGAACCCATGTCTTGAGTAATTTGAGACCTTGAAGAACATGAACTTAGGTATTATTTAAGAGTAACGGTGAGTGGATTGAGCTGTGTTAGTGCACTTTAGTGTGTGGTTTATTATTCTTTTTAGTATTTTTGAATTAGTAGTGACGTGTAGTTTTCATACTTGGTTCAGGGCACTAGTTGGACTTTCATACTCTATTCGAAGATTATATTATTTCCTTTTTAGGTGAGTAGTTGCATGCTACATATTTTTATAAATGTTCCCCTATCCTGAATTGTTAGAAAATTAAATTGTTGTTTCAGGACTAAATTGTTTTGATAAATTATTATGGTATCAATGGAATTAAATTATTTCTGAAACATGTGTAAACTTGGCATACTGTAAACTATTTTTTATGGTCTCATGTTTATAATGGTGAACTACAATGTTTTGCGAAACTAAATTGTATTGATTATTGGGACCATTTGTATATAAAAGTCCAGGGAAATTACTCCACTGTGTGTGGTGACTTTGGCCGCTAGGGAACAGATTTGGGTTGGGCTGTGATGACTCTAGTGCTCAATGATTATAAGGAAAAGACCTGGGCTAGGCTATGCTAGGTGACCTTCAATCGAATTGTCTTAGAGAAAAGGCCCAGGTTGCCACCCAGAGGATGACTCTTCGTTCGATATTGGATCTAACGAGCTTATTGCCTTGAGAACTTTGTGGCGTGTTATTTGTTATTCTTCGTACCCAGAAAGTTATTGATGATCATGTTGTAATCTGTTTTAAGTGGGGAATGTCATTTGTTATGTTCTTGAGAGATATGAGTATTTTAATTGTTGAACTGCGGAACCTTCTTTTTGAAACAGTTTGTCTTTATCAAAACTATATGCTAAACTAGTTTTTGTGATATACATCTTATTTTGGAATTGAACCCTGTTTTTCAAAACTGTATTTACTATCCATGCTTCTACTCAATGAGCTATCAGTTGACTTAGTTGTTTATCATTTTCAGGTGATAGAAGGACTTAGAGTGAACTCATGGCGTGTAACGCCCTCAAAATAAACCCATAATCATACATTCATGATACAAAAAGAGATATCATATTCCCAACATCAGAGTATTCTTACAAGAGATATTACATGTTGACAACAAAAGTAAATGCCCTATAAGCTTACAACTTTCCAAGTCAACACTTGGGTTCAACAAGAATAGAGTTCTAACTCTTTACACAAAATAAGCCCTTGGCTTGATATACAGGTAATACACAAAATAATCACAAAAGTAAGCCTTCAGTTTCTACAACCTCCCAAGCTACATCCTTGGAGGTGGCATATCACCTGCACCTGAAAATTATGTCCCATATAGGGTGAGCCAGTGCCCAGTGGAGATATACTAAACCAAGTATGAGAAATAACTAAAACAATAGCATTTGATATATAGTTAACACTTATAAACCAACTTACAACACCTTTCAATTCAACATCAAGTACATCCATTTTTCATTTCAGTTTCCTTCACTTATACAATTTCGATTCATAATTATGGCTCAGAACCTGGCCAAACAATTCAACGAGACTATAACACATATTAAAACACTTCCATACTTCACAATTCACATGAGAATATAACTCATATTAAAACACTTCCATACTTCAACACTTCCATATTTTAAGTGATACACAGATTTGTTGTATCAATGGAGTCCATGCCCTATCTCCTCCCAAACAGGTTTGAGAGTCCATCCCCTATCTCCTCTCAAACCATGGAGTACATCTCCTATCTCCTCCCAAACAATATACATATATAATGTATTTAAACACTTATCCTTTACAATGATCAATCAATACACACATTTGCTGTATTATTCCAACCGTCATATTCAATGACATATTCAATGTGATTAGTTTCAGTTTTCCCTAATCATCATACAATAGCTACAACAATCAAGACTATCCTCCACCGATAGTCCAAAGCAGTTATCTCTAAACAGATAATGTAATTATCAAACAGATAAAATAACAACATTTTCATAGGTGAGTGATTAATTTATCCAACTACACCAATCAACCTCATAATTTCCCAATTTCATAATTTTCAACTCAATTTCATATTTCCCCAAATTAATTATTCAAATTAATTATTCGACATAATTAGGGCATTTTCCCTTTTTTTCAATTATTGATCCAAAAACCAAATTCCACCAATTTAACTCACAAACTCATATTCCCAAGGCCTTATATGCACACGGAGCTTTAAAACACAAAACCCCTCTTTTATAAATTACACATCAAACCCTAACTTTTTCCAAAATTTACCAACAACACTATCTAATCAAAATGACCAAAATTTATGTTAAAACTCATAGAATAGAGTAGGTTATCCCTACCTCGAAATGAAGAGACCAAATGGAGAAGATGGAGAAAACTCAAGATGCTCCAAACCAAAAGATTTTCGGATCAAAGTGAAGCCTACACCAAACTCTACCTTTTATACAAAGGAACCAAGGTAGAAACACTCTAGAACTAGATGGATTCTTAGAGAGAGAGTGTGTGTAGAGAGAGAGGCTACCGAAATTAGGGTTTTGAATAGTTAGAGAGAGAGAGAGAAAGTTGAAAAAGTGATTTAAAATGACCCAGCTGCGATCTAATATACGTATGACCCGCTCGAACGGAGAATAGGACGCTCGAGCGTCAGATACAAAAAACTTAACCCGCTCGAGCACAAAAGACCCGCTCGAGTGCCAAGGTACAACAGCAAAACACCACCTGCTTGAGCGCAAATGAACCCGCTCGAGCGTAGATTACACTTCTCCAGTACTTTTACAGACTTCGAACACCCACTCGAGTGTAAGGAAATCCGCTCGAGCGTGAAAAACACATCTGCAGTATTTTTGTAGACGCACAAAATGCTGAAAAGATGCAAACTCCGCTCGAGCGCAAAGGGGCCCGCTCGAGCGGATCATAAAAAATCTAGGCAACAAGAATAGAGACCAAAGCTCACCCAACCTGATACAAACCTGCTCAACACATCCTAAAATTCAAATATAAGGAATTAAAGGACGGAAATTAAACAAATGCAACAATACTCAACCGCGGAACCTAAGTCCAGAATACTGTACATAAAGGGGAAAACCCGGGATCGCTATAACCTCCCTCCCTTAAAGAATTTCGTCCCCGAAATTAGATATAAGTTTCAAAAAAACAAGACTTCTCAATTCTAAAAAATATTACAATTCGATATTCCATATCCTGACCCATTACCGGTCATCCCATCTCTATTCAAGAGGCAATTCACAATATAATTCAATATGCATTAACAACATGCCTTTCTTTGAAATTCAAAAATTTCCAATATCATATTCCACCATTTCATAACATATTCAATGTTAAAGATATATTTGCATTGCCACAGTACATTCAACATATACAATGCTACATTAACTTTCATTTTTAAGGCATTTACCAAAACATTCCCATAAACCGAAACATATACAATGTTTTACAACTTAAGACATGTTCAATGCTCTTAAGGTTCATCAATACAACAAAATATTCAACATACGATCATACATCCACAAATAGATCTGGATACTTCTCTCGGACCTCCAACTCGCGTTCCCAAGTGGCTTCCTCAACCCCGTGATGTTTTCACAAAACTTTCACCAAGGGTATCGTCTTGCCTCGCAAGACTTGATCCCGCCTATCCAAGACCCGAACCGGTCTCTCTTCATACGAGGCATTCTCATCTACCTCTAAGTCGGTCCAATCCAATACATGCGATGGATTCGGCTCGTATTTCCGAAGCATACTAACATGAAACACGTCATGCACTCTGGACAACTGCGGCGGCAAAGCTAAGCGGTAAACAACCTCGCCAATCCTCTCAAGGATCTCAAAAGGGCCAATAAATTGAGGGGACAACTTCCCACTCTTACCAAACCTCATCAATCCCCGCCTAGGTGATATTTTCAAGAAAACATGATCACCCACCGCAAATACCAAAGGCCTCCTCCTACGGTCGGCATAACACTTTTGACGACTCTGGGCTGTAACAAGTCTCTTTCAGATAAGCTCAACTTTCTCCGTCGTCTCCCGAACCAACTCCGGGCCCAACAAATGTGCATCACCCACTTCGGTCCAACAAACTGGAGACCTACACGGTCGGCCATACAAGGTCTCAAACGATGCCATACCAATACTCGATTGGAAACTGTTGTTGTAGGCAAACTTCACCAAGGGCAAGTGCCTCTCCCACGACCCACTAAAGTCAAGGACACAACCTCGAAGCATATCCTCAAGGATCTGTATAGTACGCTCGGACTGCCCGTCAGTGTGAGGATGATAAGCCGTGCTAAAGGTCAACCTAGTACGCAAGGCATTCTGCAAACTCTGTCACAACCTAGCAGTAAAACGTGGATCTCTATCTGAGACGATCGACACTGGGACCCCGTGCAACCTCACTATGTCCTGAACATACAAGTCGGCAAGATGATCTGCCGAATCTCTCACGCGCATAGGAATAAAGTGCGCCGACTTAGTCAACCGGTCTACAACCACCCAAATAGCATCACTACCCCGCTGAGTCCTCGGAAGACCTACAACGAAGTCCATAGTGACATGCTCCCACTTCCACTCGGCAATAGGCAAGGGTTGCAACAAACCCGCTGGCCTCTGATGCTCGGCCTTCACTTGCTGACAAGCAAGGCACTTAGATACAAAAACTGCCACATCTTTCTTCATACCCCGCCACCAAAACTGGCGACCCAAATCACGATACATCTTAGTGCCTCCCGGATGCGCCACAAGGCGTGAATGGTGAAACTCTCGGAGTACTTCCTCTCGGTAAGACTCCGGCACAAACAAACGGTCTCGGTATCTTACACTCAGGTCAGGATACACAGTTAAACTCTTCTCAACCTTCCCACTGGAGATCTTCTCCCGGAGGGATTCTACCTCAAGATCACCTCTCTGTGCCTCTAACTCTAGATTCACAAGTGTAGGCTGCGCAACTACTAAAAATAACGCCGTAGACTCAATAGATTCGCCCAGAAGCAAATCAAACTCGCCAAGTGCACCCAACATCTCCCACTCCCGGATGGCTATACAAGCTACGTCACTAATGGATTTCCTGCTAAGGGCATCAGCCACGACATTGGCCTTCCCCGGATGATAATGCAACTCGAGTCGTAATCCTCAATAAATTCCATCCACCTCCTCTGCCTCAAGTTAAAGTCTTTCTGTGTAAACAGATACTTCAGACTCTTATAATCCGAGAACACCTCAAATCTCTCACCATATAGGTAGTGCCTCCAAATCTTCAAGGAAAAAATTACAGCTGCTAACTCTAGGTCATGCGTAGGGTAATTCCTCTTGTGTATTTTCAACTGCCGCGAGCCATAGGCTACCATTTTCCCCTCTTGCATCAACACACAACCCAAACCCTCTCGTGAGGCATCACAATAAACCGCATAACCCAAACCTCTCTCCGGAATAATCAAAACAGGAGCGGTGGTAAGTCTAACCTTAAGTTCTTGGAACGACTTTTCACAAGTCTCACTCCATACAAACTTGACCCCTTTCCGCGTCAATCTAGTCAACGGCGAAGCTAGCCTGGAGAAATCCTTCACAAACCGGCGGTAATACCCAGCTAATCCCAGAAAACTGCGGATCTCAAAAACACTCTTAGGCTGTGCCCAATCCTGCACTGCCTCTATCTTGGATGTATCAACAGACACCCCTTCCCGGAGACTACATGGCCTAAGAACTTAACCTCTCTTAGCCAGAACTCACACTTCCCAAACTTAGCATACAGCTTATGGGCTCTAAGCAACTCAAGCACCACTCTCAAGTGTTCCTCGTGCTCCTCTTTAGAAGGTGAATAAATCAGAATGTCGTCCACGAAGACGACCACAAAGCGATCTAAGAACTCCCGGAAGATCCGGTTCATCAAGTCCATAAACACTGCCGGTGCATTGGTGAGCCCAAAAGGCATCACCAGAAACTCATAGTGGCCATACCGCGTACGGAATGCCGTCTTCAGGGTAACCCGATCTCAAGTCTATCTTAGAGAAACAACGGGACCCTTTTAACTGGTCAAACAAATCATTTATACGGGGCATAGGGTACTTGTTCTTAACCGTATCCCGATTCAATTTCCAGTAATCAATGCAAAGTCTCAAAGCCCCATATTTCTTTTTAGCAAAGAGGGCTGGTGCTCCCCACGACGAAGTACTAGGGTAGATGAAGCCCTTATCTAGCAACTCCTGGAGTTGAATCTTCAACTCACTCAACTGGGCTGGGGCAAAACGATACGGTGCCATGGAAATCGGTGCCGTGCCAGGCACTAAATCGATAGAGAACTTAATCTCTCGATGGGGTGGCAAACTAACGAGGTCCTCGGGAAAAACATCCGAATACTCACAGACCACTCTCGGCAACTCAATCTGGATCTCATCACACTCACTACTCATAAAGCTAGCGAGAAGAACACTAAGCTCACTCCGCCCTCGCGGATCATACACTGGCGGCAAAACACTACCAACCCGGTCCCCCAAGAAATGGAAACAATCCCCACTCAAGGTACATACAGTGACCCTCTGGCGGTAACAATCAATAACAGCCCGGTATGACGATAACCAGTCCATACCAAAATCACATCAAAACCCGACATAGCCATAACTACAAAAGAAAATGGAAGTCGGCGGTCGACGACCTCTATATCACAGCCTTTACACCCTTGCTTCAAAATCAACTCACCCCCAACAAGTGATATAACACAAATAGGAGATGCTAACTGCGCCAACTCCAACCCCAAAACAGATGCAAATGCAGCAGATATAAAGGAATGGGATGCACCCGTATCAATCAACACATTAGCAACCGAGTTGCAAAACAAAAAGGTACCTCTCACAACAGATGGAGCCGGTACAAGATCCTGCGCGGTAACAGCATACACACGCCCTGAAGGTCTCTGATCTACCTGCTCACCTCTCGGAGCATAAGTCTACTGTACAGACTGAGACGATGAGGCTCCCTGATTGGCCCTCGAGGCCTGAACTGACTGAGCTGGCTGATTGCTCTGAGTCTGCCTCGAACCAGATGCACCAGATGTGCCACTCAACTGCGGGCAAAACCTCTTCAGGTGCCCCGCCTGACCACACTGGTAACAAGAAAGCGGCTGACCTCTGCCCTGACTCTGGCTCTGAGGACGAGCCGAAGATGAAGCTGCTCTCTGCCCTCCTCCCCTCTGCGGGCAAGCTGGAGACTTGTGGCCCAGCTGACCACATTTGTAACAAGTAACGTCTCCCTGACTGCCTCTCCCAGAACCTAAACTCGGCACTGGAAAGGTAGATCTCACAAAAGCACCCTGTGACTGCTGAGGGTTAGGACCCTTCTGCCTCTTGCCATCCCCCTGGCCATCCTGACTCCTCTTGGAGCCCCTCAACCCCTTTTCCTCCTCCTGTATAATAATCTCCATATGGGCCGCAACATCCACAAGGCGTCCATACTCCCGAGTCATGGACCCAGCAACCCTAACCTTGAGTCCGTGCCTCAACTTCCTTTCGAACTCCAGACAACGGCGTTCCTCAGACGCCACTAGCTCAGGTGCAAACCTAGACAAACTGGTAAATGCGGCCTCAAACTCGGCCACTAATGAACTCAGCTACTTGAGCTGACAGAACTGATCTCTCAACTTCTCCCTGACAGCGGGAGACAGAAACTTCTCCTGAAAGGCATCAACGAAAGCCTCCCAAGTCCCTCCAATACGACCCCGCACGAACTTCCACCACTGACCCGCGTCTCCCTTCAGCTGGAAGGACGCCAAGGTCACCTTCAAAGCCCCGTCTTCGATGCCAAGCATCTCAAACGTCTTCGTCATCTGCTCAAGCCACTCATCAGCCTTCAGTGGCTCTTTCGGATCACCCAGAAACTCATCCGGATTAGACCGGAAAAACTCCCTCTTCAGAAAAGAAGGCCCTGCCTCAGTAACATGCGCCTGGACTTGATTCTTAGCTCTGAGAATGTCCATGGATTCCCTCAATGCTTCTATCATCTCGCGGGCTAAGGCGCCCGTGGCTTGCTGACCTATTGGCTCGGCCACATTGGCCTGACCAACACCCTCCTACTGCGCCGGAATCTCATCTGATATAGGCATCTCCTACCTCCTAGGCCTACCTCGCCTACCACTACGTCCTCGTCCTGACATCCTAATAAAGGTAACGAAGAACATTAGCACATTCACAAATGTGCCGAAGCTATAACACTCACGTCCTAATGCAATGGACAACTGTAATTCATTCCACGTAAGCACATAATCACATAAGCACTTACGAATTTCATTTCCGGATAATGACAGTCCCGAGGCGTTGCTAGAGTTCTGATTAGAAACAGCATTGATCAAGTGCTTTTCCAACAGGACTCCCAGAAACCCAAGGATCCAATCAACATCCTAGAAACTAAATCCCATACCTATATAGTCACATAAACATGTTATCACATAAGCACATAACATCACACATAAGTCTCTAACAAGCGAGACAAACCCATTGTGGTACTAACCACTTCCCACGTACCCAAAGTATTCAAACCCGGTACGCTCTGATACCAAGTTGTAACGCCCTCAAAATAAACCCATAATCATACATTCATGATACAAAAAGAGATATCATATTCCCAACATCAGAGTATTCTTACAAAAGATATTACATGTTGACAACAAAAGTAAATGCCCTATAGGCTTACAACTTTCCAAGTCAACACTTGGTTCAACAAAATAGAGTTCTAACTCTTTACACAAAATAAGCCCTTGGCTTGATATTACATGTAATACACAAAATAATCACAAAAGTAAGCCTTCAGCTTCTACAACCTCCCAAGCTACATCCTTGGAGGTGGCATATCACCTGCACCTGAAAATGATGTCCCATATAGGGTGAGCCAATGCCCAGTGGAGATATACTAAACCAAGTATGAGAAATAACTAGAACAATAGCATTTGATATATGGTTAACACTTATAAACCAACTTACAACACCTTTCAATTCAACATCAAGTACATCCATTTTTCATTTCAGTTTATTTCACTTATACAGTTTTGATTCATAATTATGGCTCAGAACCTGGCCAAACAATTCAACGAGACTATAACACATATTAAAACACTTCCATACTTCACAATTCACATGAGAATATAACTCATATTAAAACACTTCCATACTTCAACACTTCCATATTTCAAGTGATACACATATTTGCTGTATCAATGGAATCCAGCCCTATATCCTCCCAAACAGGTTTGAGAGTCCATCCCCTATCTCCTCTCAAACCATGGAGTACATCTCCTATCTCCTCCCAAACAATATACATATACAATGTATTTAAACACTTATCCTTTACAATGATCAATCAATACACACATTTGCTGTATTATTCCAACCGTCATATTCAATGACATATTCAATGTGATTAGTTTCAGTTTTCCCTAATCATCATACAATATCTACAACAATCAAGACTATCCTCCACCGATAGCCCAAAGCAGTTATCTCTAAACAGATAATGTAATTATCAAACAGATAAAATAACAACATTTTCATAAGTGAGTGATTAATTTATCCAACTACACCAATCAACCTCATAATTTCCCAATTTCATAATTTTTAACTCAATTTCATATTTCCCCAAATTAATTATTCAAATTAATTATTCGACATAATTAGGGCATTTTCCATTTTTTTCAATTATTGATCCAAAGACCAAATTCCACCAATTTAACTCACAAACTCATATTCCCAAGGCCTTATATGCACACGGAGCTTAAAACACAAAACCCTCTTTTATAAATTACACATCAAATCCTAACTTTTTCCAAAATTTACCAACAACACCATCTAATCAAAATGACCAAAATTTTTGTTAAAACTCATAGAATAGAGTAGGTCATCTTTACCTCGAAATGAAGAGACCAAATGCAGAAGATGGAGAAAACTCAAGATGCTCCAAACCAAAAGATTTTCGGATCAAAGTGAAGCCCACACCAAACTCTACCTTTTATACAAAGGAACCAAGGTAGAAACACTCTAGAACTAGATGGATTCTTAGAGAGAGAGAGAGAGAGAGAGAGAGAGAGAGAGAGAGAGAGAGAGAGAGAGTGTGTGTAGAAAGAGAGGCTATCGAAATTAGGGTTTTGAAAAGTTAGAGAGAGAGAGAAAGTTGAAAAAGTGATTTAAAATGACCCAGTTGTGATCTGATATACGTATGACCCGCTCGAGCGGAGAATAGGACGCTCGAGCGTCGGACACAAAAAACTTAACCAGCTCGAGTGCAAAAGACCCGCTCGAGCGCCAAGGCACAACAGCAAAACACCACCCGCTCGAGCGCAAATGAACCCGCTCGAGCATAGATTACACTCCTCCAGTACTTTTACAGACTTCGAACACCCGCTCGAGCGTGAAAAACACACCTGCAGTATTTTTGCAGACGTACAAAATGCTGAAAGGATGCAAACTCCGCTCGAGCGCAAAGGGACCTGCTCGAGCGGATCATCAAAAATCTGGGCAACAAGAATAGAGACCAAAGCTCACCTAACCTGATACAAACCTGCCCAACACATCCTAAAATTCAAATATAAGGAATTAAAGGACAGAAATAAAACAAATGCAACAATACTCAACCGCGGAACCTAAGTCTAGAATACTGTACATAAAGGGGAAAACCCGGGATCACTATATGGCGTAGTGGGGACTCAATTGCATAGACCTCTAGGACGTTCATTATTTTGTTTTAGCTTATTTAGTCGATTTTATGCATTCATTGTGGTTGAGTTTTATTTAGAATTATTTTATTTTGTGGACTGTTTGTGTTCCATTTATTATATATTTTTAGAAGTTGATTGTGGCTGGTATTACCATTTGTACTTGTGACATGTCACATTATTCGGTTTTGATTTATTTATTTATGGACTATCGTTACATTTATTCTTTGTGATATTAGGTTCGTATTTTGGCTTATGTGTGCCTTGGGCTAAGTCCCTATGGGCCACAGCTGGTCATGCTTGGATTTGGGGCGTGACAGTATGCATTCAGTACTTTTGTAGAACACTGCCCAATTGGCTCGAGCGATCGTCGAGCCTACATTCTGACTATCCAATACTTTTGTAGACATGTGGTCTGCTTGAGCGACCAATAGTACGCTTGTGCAAACTGTCTTGTTTCAACAACTTTTGATAAATGCTTTTAAGTGCATATTTCCATTCTTATGCACCTTTAGGCACTCTTGGGAATTGTTTAAGCATCATTAATGAGAGAATAAGCTAGAAACATATTTAAGGGAATTGAATTAAGATAGAATATTTAATTAAGGCAATGTGTGCCTTTGTTATGTGTTTTGTGTAGGTGGTCACCTGAAGCCTAAAATCTGTACAAGCCCACTGTGAGTAGTATCTCCGTAAAGATATGTGTGAAAAGCATTTTGATTCATTACTTGAATGTTATTTCGAAATGCTATTTTATATGAATGAATGAATGTCCATTTTGTAAAAGTATTCGTGACATCCTTAGTGAGGCCCTTGCTTGGAGGAAACAATACCATGGCCGTTTGATTATTCGATTACATAGATATCTGATGAATGACCCTCATAGTCCATTTATTAGACCTGTGTAGACCCTCGTGGTCCCTTTGCTAGACCTTGTGGTCCGTTTGATTAGGCCTTCGGACCCCTTTGTTACGCTATTGGATATACCATGTATGACATTTGGTTAATGGATTTTGATATAATAAATGTTTGATTTGATTTCGTTATTCGATATTTAAAAATGCAAGACATGGTTTGTAATGTATAGGACTTCGTTCATCTAACCTCTTTATTTTGATATTAGTCACTAGGCTTTGGTCCACCCCTCTTTCTTATATATATATAGGTGAGAATGTGGATTGTCAAGTTTAAGAGGTTGCTTTGGGAGTCCACCCCTTTGTGAAGCCGATCATGCCAGTGCTTCCGTCATGAGGTGTTTCTTGGTCTCAAGCGGAGCCAAGTTTTGTCAACCTTTTATTATAGACTTCTATTTTTGTTATTTGTTGAACTTGTATCATCATATGTAAAGTTGAAGTCTATGTTTGTTCAATTAATATTATAAATGATAAGTGAAGTTTAAGTTATGTTTGAAGTTCGCCATGTATGCACCGCTCAATGGACTATTTATAACTTGTGATTGCTTCCGCTAAGCTCCGTTTATTATATCATGATTTGATTTTTTCTTTGAGGCCGAAGGTAATCTAGGATTACTGGCCAGTCATGACCTAAACCTCTAGGAGTGGGTCTGGGTCGTGACATAGTGATATTAGAGTACGAGTTATTATCTCACACACATTTGTCCATTTGGGCAATAAGGTGTCTAGAAAAGACTAAAGATTTGCATTCATGATGCATTCAAATATAAGTATGAAATGAATATTCAAGATTATGGATATGTGCGCATACATTTGTGTTTATTATAATACAAGGTTCATATAGATCATGGCAAGAACAAAAGGAGATGAATTGAAGGAATCTACCTCCTCCTGACTTGACCGAATGAAGAGAATGTTACAAGATATGGCCAAAACTCTAAGGTAGCAACAACAATGGCAACAACAACCACCACCAGTACAAGATCACCAAGTTGATGACCGCACAATTACACTCACCAAAGAATAAAAAAGATGAAGCCACCATTGTTCAAAAAAAATGTTGAACCGGGAAGCGCAACCCTCCTTCAACAATGAATATCACGGTGAAGGGGCAAAATCCTTCTCGGTCCCATGGCAATATCCCCTCTTTAGCTCGATCAATATTTACATTGTCTGGAATGTTGTAATTCTTAAAGAATTCAATAATTCTTTAGCTCACCACAAAGCAATACTTGCCTATGGAATCCGGTTTTTAATTAAATAAGTTAAGAAGTTTGTTTGGTTTCTTAGTTTGGCCTGTGTTTGCTTAGCCATTAGGCATCACCAAGGGGCAACATTGAAGGTGTGCCTGGCAGACCCTAGTTGAGTCTAGACGATTGAAATGAAGTGTGTTATGCTCAATTGTAGACCGAACTAAATAGTAGTGCAATTTGACAAGGCATAAAGGTGTGCTAAAGCTCTAAATGGTTTGCTCGGTTAAATTGAGCGTGCACGTTTGGGTACTATTCTAGCTCGGTCATTTAGTTGAATTAATTACTAGCTTAGTCATGCACACAGACAAGGTTTTAGCTCGGTTAAGTGTGTGAGCGAGGTTTTAGCTCAGTTTAGTGTGCAGGCGAGGTTTCAGTTCGATTAACACAAGCAAGGTTTTAGCTTGGGCAAATGTCGAAGCAAGTTTTAGTTGTCATGTGCTTAACTAATAATGCTAGCTCGGTCTTGTGTTTGCTGAGCTAGGCAAAAGCTCAGTTGAGGGATTGAGCTAGGTTTTAGCTCGGTTCCTTTGGATTTCTCATATTAACGCGGTTGCAAGTGGTTGTTAGCTCAGTTTATTTCCTGGAGATGCTACAAACGCAAAGTCTGCTCGGTTCAATTGGGATTTCGAATAAAAAATATGGTTTTTGCTTGGTTTTTACCCAGATGCCTTGGTGTTCATGTCAATAATCAGATTGTGTGCTAATAAAAGAAAGAATATGGGTTGTTTAGGGTTTTAATTCAGCCTAGGGCTTTATTATGCCCAAATTTTGGCAGTGACTAATATCATACTCCATTTTCAGAGTTGATTAGACAATATGGGCTCAAGAACATCAATAACAGTATGAACAACAGTGGAAAAAGTATTGAAAAGTGTAGAAAACTCATGATTTAGGGCGCATAATCAAATTCCTATAGTGAAGATGCACCCCCGAAGATGGCAAATCGATTGATGCAGGAAAGACGCCTTGATCTGAGTTTGAAATGCCAAAAATCAGAGGTTGAGTACTATGGTTCTTAGGGTTTGCTTTGAAGAAGAAGATGAACAGTGTGTGTGTTTTAAACTTGTGTATATAGTATATTTGTATGTAAGGTGAAAGGGTGTTATGGTTCAAATTTTAAGGAGTCGTGTATGGTGGCTCTACCAGTTGCATAGATCTAGAGAGGGTGTGACACGTGTTTTAGGCATGACATGTGTCAGTCAGGTCAGTGAGATGGAGCGGCAAAATGATTTAGACCAGGTAGATAATCGGACCAGGATAGAGCTCATCTTGGCTGAATGAAGTAATCCCGGTCATGCTTGCGTAGACAGAATTAAGGGGCGATTGAGAGAGGAATTTATGTCGTGATGAATGGGCTGGGTTAAATCAGGCTCTTGTGGTAAGCCGGGGTATAGGTTGGAGATTGCTTAGTTTGGGCCGCGTGGGGGTCCAACTGGTCAAATAAGTTTGACCGAACACATTAGGTCCAAAGGGTTCATGGACCAAGCCACTTTGCAGTGGCGATCAAGGATCGAACCTACCTATGAAGACTAGTCAAACGCGATTTGGTGCAACATTTTGACCGAGCTAAGTGAAGAACCGTGCAACGTTAGCATGGTGGCGCGCCGTGTTGCATTTGCACGGCGCTGCATGTTGTATGGTTGAATCAAATGTTGACAAAGTTAATGTAGTTTGGTTGCTCGACTGGAAGCCGTGCAAAGAGTTATGCCATCGCACTTGGTTTGTAGTGAGGAGGGTGTTAAAGGATGAGCACTATCTTTTAGGAATGTGATTCCTAAGAGGACTTTATAAAGAAGAATTAGAGTCCTACTAGGATTCTGCCATGCGAAACATATAAAAGCTCAAACCAAACCTAATTCCTGGTATTGCAATTACTATTCCCGAATTCACAGAGCTTTTTATTCCTTGTTGGTTCTATTTGCTAACTTAGGTATCGGAGGTGTTTCTGACACATACCCATTGGCTAACTTAGGTTTGTGATTTCAGATCGTACGACAACGATTGGAGGAGCGCAAGTTTGATCGACAGGATTAAGTGATGATTATTTCATGCTTGTACAGTAACCAAATCGCAGAACAACTAACATATATCATCGATCGACTTCGGCAATGATCAAAGGAAACATTGATCGAAATCATAGAACACTTGTTGGTGAGTTGTTTTTGCGTGTGGCCCAAAACGATATCACTCCACTTAACCCTATCTCCTCTCCATTGATGTGGTCTTTTATTCATCGTTAGATCCATTCAACGCAAGGTGTCACTTCCTTGTTGAAAGTGTTGGACATGGTTGGACCAAGAAGGGTAGGAGAGGATAATGAGAAGGTGTTCATTAAGTGGGGATAAGCTCCCCTTCGTACTTTCATCTCTCCATACCTCTCCATATCCTTTTTGTAAGCCTTAATTTGGACTCGCATCGATGATTCAAACCATCTATCTCATAAGCATCGGAATAAAGGTCATTTATTCAAAAAATGAGCTTTATCTAAAAATAACAAACTCAAGAAAAAATTGCATTTTTTTAAATAAAATAAACGACAAATTTGATTGTAAACTTAAACCATCCAATTTATAAAATAAAATGTTTTTGTTCCTATGTTTATAGTTTTTTTTTGATAAAGCTCATTTTTTGTTTGAATGGCCTTTATTATGAAACTTACGAGATATATGGTTCGGATCATCAATGTGAGTTTGAATTGGAACCTACAAAAGGGGTATGGAGATATGAACATATGGAGGGGAACCTATGAGAAAATTAGTCTAAGGTCCCTCTCTCATATTTAGTAATGGAAGAGATCCATAATATTATTTTATGATGTCTAAGGTCCCTCAACCCCCACACTCATATATCACAGAGAAATTTCTCAAATCAAATCTCATTTTTTTTTCTCTCTCTCACTCTAAACTCTTTTGCTAAATTCATCTCTTCTCCTCTCTCTCTCTGATCTTTGTATCGCTCGCATTCTCTCTCATCCGTCTTTCTCTTGCCAAACCACCAAAAACCAAACCGCTGTGGAACGCCTTGAACTACCAGTGGCCACTGTGGGTGTAACACCCCAAAAATGCAAATTATAATTAACTGAATTGTCCATGTGTTAATTGCGGATTATATGATTTAATTTGTGTATATTTGTCCAAATTGGGAAATTATTTGTTGAGAATACAACTTTGGAATTGAACTTGATGACATAAATGGGTTCATAAATCAAAATTGAGTACAAGGATATGTTAATTGGAATTTTAGAGTTATCTGGGAAGTTTAATTAAAAATTGATTCCATCTGATTTCGCTAATTTTAATAGGTTGGAATTAAATAATTGAATAGGAATTAGAGCTTAATACACATTAGTATAATTTAATTTAGTGTAATTAAGATTTTAAGATGTTGAGACTAATTTACTTTGAGTCAAATTAATCTTAATTAATCTCTTAGCCTTAGGTAATTTTACTTAATTTATTAATCTATTTAATTTGAGCCTAGTGTCTTTCATTCTCATCAAATGAATTTAGATGAGAGAGCTAGTGGGTCTTATTGGATGGCTTCACACTATACACGTAAGAGAGAGGAAGAGAGACTTGAGAGTGTAAACTCAACCCAGGAAGAAGAAGAAAGAAAGTGAAGTGAAGAAACCATTGCTACTACACTCTACCCCTCACAATTCACTCCCTTTTGGTAAGGATTCTCCTCCCTAATTTCATGAATTAGAATGTAGTTAAAGAATTATGCCTCTAAGTTAAAGAATATAAGATTAGGCAAGAAAATATGAACTTATTTGAAGTGGGTTCATGTAATGAAAAGCTTGTTACATGCATGAGTTCATATGTGAAGAATGAGTGTTTTAGCTCCAAATTCTACATGCATGGCATGATTTTTATGGAAATTTTTTTTATCCATTTGAATTCTTGCATGGCCTTCAATTGAGAGGGAATTCCATGGAAGCTTGAGTTTTAGAGCTCACACTTGCATGTTTTATACATTTACATACGTGTACATAATAAAGTGAGGGTTTGATTTCTTCATGGCAATTTGAGGTTGTTTTAAACTCATGATTTTTGTTTGAACTTGGAAATTGTGAATTCAAAGTGTTTTTGAAGAAGTTTCGGGCCTTGAAATTGAAGTTGAATTGCGAAATTTATATGTTTATGAGTTTCTGATTCAGTAATTTAAACATGACTGAATAATTGTAATTTAATGTATATGAGCCTAATTTAAGTTTAATTGTGTAATTAGTAACTTAATAAGGATTGGTTTATAATTAGATTATTTATTTTAATTATTTGGTTTAATACATAGCTAAACATATTTATAGGAATAAACCGAATGAAAAATTAGAATCAAATGAGAGAAACCGAAGACAAACAAGTAACCGAATTGAACAGATTGTAAGAGTGTAATTGTAATCGTGTTGTGCTTGACTTATTTGTTTAGGTCGGACGCCGAACGAATAGCACGTGTTTTTCAGGATCGTGTTGTGCTTGACTTATTTGTTTAGGTCGGACGCCGAACGAATAGCACGTGTTTTTCAGGAGCCCACTGTGAGTAACATTTCTGTAAAGATATGTTGATATAAATTATGTTTTAATTGTTATCGATAAGCTATGGTTTCTTGAAATGCTATCTTGATTATGTGAACGAATGTCCTAATTACGAATCTATTATGGCATCCACAGATAGTCCCAAGTCATGGGGGACGGCATGTAAATGCGGGTCCATGACATATATGTGATTACGAGATCTCGTTAGCCACATCATTGTGGTGATATGTGTTTAATCGGTATTTGGAAACAATTACTTTAGTCGGAAGACGATATGTGATATGTTCTGTGAGATGTAGAAGACGATATGTGATATGTTCTGTGAGATGTACCATTATGTTATGTTCTGATATGAGACTGATATGAATGATTGTGTCATGATTTGTTTTACGGATATGATATATTTGGAATTCGTTCACTAACCCCTTTACGTTAATGTTATTCACTGGGTTTTAACTCACTGTTTATATATATATGTATAGGTGAGCGTTCTAGAGGTCAAGTCTAGAAGGGGTCTTTAGCCGAGCTACCCTTTTGAAGCCTACCGAGTTGTTTTGAGTGCCTCTGAATTGGGGCTAGGCTTGGAAGGCCGTTGTCAAGCTTTTGATCGTGAAGTAAACTTTTGTTATGTGCATATGTTATGTATAAGATGTTAAGTTACAAGTTATGTACTGAATGTGAGTAAATTAACATTTTTTTTTTTTTTGCATGTAAATATTTGTTCATATAGATGCACAGCTCATTGGACTATTGGTGTTTTTGAATATTGCTTTCGCTAGCCCCGATTATTTTTGATTGTACATGAAGGCCTTTGGTAATCTCAGATTACTGGCCGGTTACGACACTAAACCTATAGGGGCGGGTTTGGGTTGTGACAGTGGGCCACCAATCTCTCTCTATGTGTGTCATTTTTCGCACAGCTCCTTCTCTTTGCTCTTTTCCTTGTCAAAACTTCAGGGTACCAACACTGCAGGTGCGTTAATTCTTTCAATTTCTACGTAGTTGATCTAATCCCAAGTTGTTTGTTTGTTTTTTTTTTTTAATTTTTATAGAATTTCAGATTTGGCTATCTCCTCTGTTGCTATTACAATTACAACTACTCATGAATTGTTGGCTCTGGGGTGGTGCTACGGGTTTAGGGGGTTTTTATGGCAGACTTATGCTCTTGATTTTGGTATAAGTGGCCATAGAGTACGAGCTTTCTGATAGTAGTGGTGAGCTGCTCATCATTAAAGACTGTTGAAGATGAAGTGGGTTTGAGAGATGTTGGAAATCACAAAAAATGAAATTTCTCTGATTTTGGAGAGAATTTCTTTGGGTTTGAGAAAATTTCTCTAGAAAGGTTTGTCTGGAAATTTCTCTGGTTTTGATCTGGTTTGGGGATTCCAGAGAAATTTTGTTTGTATTAGTGGTTGCGTGTTTGGTTGTTGAGAAAATATGTGAAATGGGAAGAAACTTAAAATTTGAATATTATTAGGTCGAAGGTCTGTGATGAAAATAGTGAAGAATATGAAGTGGGTCTGAAAGATGAGTAGAGAGCTAGAAAATGGAATTTCTCTAATTTTGGAGAGAATTTCTCTAGGTTTGGGAGAATTTCTTTGGAAAGTCCAGAGAAATTCTAGGAGTCTAGAGAAATTCTGGGCAGAATTTCTTTGGACTTTGTATTAGTGGTTGCGTGTTTGGTTGCTGAGAAAATGTGTGAAATGGGAAGAAACTTAAAATTTGAATATTATTAGGTTGAAAGTCTGTGATGAAGATGGTGAAGAAGATGAAGTGGGTCTGAGAGATGAGCAGAAAGCTAGAAAATGGAATTTCTCTGATTTTGGAGAGAATTTCTCTGGGTTTGGGAGAATTTCTCTGGAAGAGAAATTCTGGGAGTCCAGAAGAATTTCTCTGGAGAGAATTTCTATGTGAAGTCTAGAGAATTTCTCTAGATCTAATTTTCTCTGGATCAATTTGAGTGACCTTAGATATTATGAAAATATTGGATGTCCTTTAGGCCCCGTTTGTTTTGGGGGTTAAATAGATGGAGGGATTAGGATGGAGGTGGGTTTATTTAGTGTTGTGTTTGTTTGTAGAGTTGGGGAGGGAGAAGAATGGAGGAGGTGATATAGATGGAAGTTGGAAGGGGGATTGTGAGATGGAGGAGGTGGAGATGGTATTAGAAAAATAGTGAGGGGATTAGAAATTTTTTTATTTTTTTATATTGGATTTTTTTTTTTTAAAAATTAATGTTTAATTTTTTTTTTATTTTTATTTGTTTTATTATTTTATATAAAAATAATTTAACAATTCTATACTAACAACTATCATCAAAAACAACACAATTTTACTTAATCCCCTCACTAATAATCCTCTCACTAACAATCACTCACTATGAATCCCTCAATTCTACCTCTGAAAACAAACAGGGTCTTATACTATAAAATCTTAATATCATGGATCCTAAAAAAAAATCCCCGGAGCCTATCCTAATTAGGGTATGTGCATTGTGCACTTTAAAACTTTTTAAAATTAAAACAAAGGGTAATTTTTTTATTTTTTTTTTATTTTATGTATTATATGTTGCTTATTTGTCCTATGCTATTTGTGCATTATATGTTCTATCTGTGCCCTGCCCACTACTAAAAATTTTAAAATTAAAAATGGGACACATATATTTGTCTATTTTACAAATCAAAAAATGCAGATTAATATTTATATAATATTAAAATTTTAACATGCCATAACTTTGCACTCAAAAGTCTACAGATTTTTTTTTTTTTTTAATTTCACATTTTTTTGGTCTAAATTTTACATTTTTTTTTTCCACTTGTGATCTAAAAATCATGTCATTCAATTTATATGGTAACTTTTTTTTCAATTTATGAATCATAATTTGCATGATACCAAAGTGTTGCCATTGATTTCGGTGGCCATAACATACTTCAAATTAATTTCAAAATTGATTTATCTATTGTTTTGCCACAGGTTTATTTGTTAAATTATTTTTCTTTATAATTTCAAACGCATTCTTATCTAATGGTAGAACTAATTCTAAATAATTGAGATTGTAAATAGTGTTTTGTGATTATGTTATGATTGATAAAAAGGTTTTCAAAAACTGTAGTTCCAAACCAAAATAGACTGCATTTCACAAGTTCGGCCTGATTTGGTTTGGTACAACCATAGGTAATGGTTCGGTCCTTGATTTACTCCTAAACCAAATTAATTCGAACCATGCCCACCCTTAATAAGTGCGAAGAACTGCCCTATACGTGTTCTTTATTCTGCAGTAAACAAGGAAACTAAATTTTGAATTAAACCATCCATCACATAGATGTGTGAATACTGCTTTCATTCCTTTTCACATATGTGCATCATTGGTTTTTTTTTTTTTAATATTTTTTTAATTTTTAAATATATATATATATATATATATGCATCATTCTCTTGACCAATTGGAAACTACAGAGTTGGTTACAAAAACACTTCAATGGTAGGTTACTTCCTTTTCATGACCCTTTTTGGTACAAGTCAGAGATGTCATCCAGGGAAAAACAGTTCAATAGTTGAGACTTTGAACTACTAAGCAGAGTCACCATTTAAACCCAATTAGTAGACTAATAAAGTTCATTCTTCAAGCATGGCCTTAGCAGCATCAATCAATATTGGTCTAAGATCAACAGAAGCCCGACCAAGCACAGTATAACCTTCCTTGTCCTCTACATCCACATTCGCTCCATGTCGTATCAGAAGGAGAGCTACTTGTCAACCAAACAGAAATCAAAAGAGATTTCAAAATGCTTCCTTCCTTCTATTTAGATAATATCAAGGGCATCTCTCTTTTTTTGTTTCAAATAGTCATTCTGAATAACAGTAACAATTCTAGCGATAAGTAGACACTAGATAGATATAGTGTTTTTGATAGAATAGTTAATATGGTAACAAAACTTTCACTTGAAAGCAGCATGTGGAATGCTAATCTTCACCATCTCCAAAGGAAATGAAAACACATGCAAGCCAGAATGCTAAACTTTTCCATCTCCAAGTATGGACCTGAGAGATATATAGGCATTCCTTACCCTTTCAACAGAAGACAACAATGACTAAACAAAAGATAGAATTTTCATTTTCTAGCTCTCCACACACACACACACACATGCAAGGAACTTGAAAATGAAATCATATGTCAAAGACTCATCAAAGCTGCAAGCTATCATTAACCCAAAACATTTTTGAAAACAATGACATTCACAAACATATAATCAAGAATCCTTAACATGAGAGGCTGGCCGTGGATGAGTTTGAATTCCCCTAAAAAAATTGAAATTGAAGATTGAGGTGAAATGAATGAAAATCCAATTATTTCAAAATTTCACTTTTTTTTTTCTTTTTGCTTTTAATTGGCACCAGGGTATCCAGATCAAAGCCCAACTAATCCCCAAGGATCCATAGGCCCTCGGTAAGGAGTTTTTCGCAAGTGCACCACGGTTAATTCAAAGATTTTTCCCCAGTCCGACAGCCCCAAGGAATTGTTAGCATCTAGGAGATTTCGATCTTGAATCTTAGAGGGAGCACAGGGCAACCCCTTGGGGTTTCAAAATTTCACTCTTTTAACTAGTACATGAGTTAGATGATAGTTGTGACATTGACATACCACTGCTAACAGCATCACCACCACCACAAAGCTCTTTATAAAAAAACTAACATTGGCACAACGGCACCACTGGCGTGGCTGCTATCGGTGTTGCCACTATGAGCACTACACAACTGACACATGTCACACACCACAATTATCATCCATGATGGCAGCAACAGTAGCACACGTTTATTGATGCAGAGGTTTGATTAGCAAATTCCTGAAGACTAAAACTAACAAATTAAAAATTTTAAAATTGGAAATTGAACTAAAGATTTGGCCATCCAATATGTTACCGGCGCTTGAGGAATTATAGAATTCAATCTGCTAGATATCTGGATGCTAGAATACAGAATCGGAGCTTAGAAAGCTCTTTCCAATCAAAATCCACCCTCAAAATGCACCCTAGAAGTTAAAAAAAGATAGTTTGAAAGGCAACACAGACATGTTTTTTTGGTAATACAACTCAATTCCAGATCGCTAGGAATGGCAACAGGGTGGGGCGGGACACTACACTCCCCGTCCCCGATCCCCGAAAGTGATATATTCCTCATCCCCGTCCCCGCCCCCGATCCCTGACAGGGACCCATAGCCCCCTCGTCCCCGCCCCTGATCGGGGATTGGGGATCCCCGACCCTGAAAAATCCCCGATTTTTTTTTTTTGATCTGTAAAAATCTATAAACATCCTAATCCTATTGAAATATATTTGTCAACATATTTGCAAATTAAAAAAAATCTATAAACATCCAATTCAAACATATTTGTCAACATATTTTCAAATTAAAAAAATCTATAAACATCCAATTCAAACATATTTCAAATATGATATTTGTCAACATATTTTCTATCCGTAAAGAACAAAATAACATCTATCAATACTACTCAATAACTCTGTCCAGCAAAATAGCATCCTATTCAAATCAATATATCCTAAACAACAAAATAACATCTGTCAATATGTCCTCAATAAATCTGTCCAGCAAATAATAGCATCCTATTCAAATCAATATATCTTAAACAACAAAATAACATCTGTCAAATATTCAATAAATCTGTCCAGCAGAGAATAGCATCCTGTTCAACAAAATAGCACAAACAATAAAACATCTGTCCAGCAGCCCACACACAAAAGAAAATTCAACAAGTTGCAAAGAGAATAATTAGTCCCAAGCACAACCCGTAAGGGATAGGTTACCCAAAAATTGAAATTAAAAAAAAAATAAAAAATTCCATTACAGTATAAAAAAACCAAATCCATTGTTTCTCCAATACTCATACAAACCACACAACAACTTTCATCATCTCCTTCAACTTGAATTCCTGTTAAATAACAAAAGGAAAAAAAACAAATAATTAATACTAATAATAAGATGTAAAAAATGTTAACAATTAAAACAAAAAAGATGACAACTAACACAAGAGTGGCACATGACTCATCCGAGTCGATCTCATCATCATCATATATAGTTGCATAGCCCACCGATTCCAATGTTGAATTTCCTAAAAAGTAAAGAATATAAATTCAATATTGAAATTATTCCATGGTAATATAAAAGTGAAATAATATATAGATTGGATGAAATAATACCTTTCATCTCTGCATCCCACAACCAACTTTGTGCACACATTAATGCTTCTAATGTGTTTGGATGAAGTCTACTACGATGTGGACTCACCAACCTTCCACTAGTACTAAATGCTGACTCAGAAGCAACAGTGGATACAGGAATAGCTAAAATGTCCCTAGCTATTGCCTGTAAGGTCGGATACTTTGGTCCATTAGCTTTCCACCAATTCAAAACATCAAAACATCAAATTCTTGGCAAAACATCATCTTCTAGATAATGGTCCAACTCTGATCTGACATTCTTCATTTTTTTACTTCTCTTTCTACTAATAAACAAATCAAATTCTGAAAGGGTCTCTGTAACAATTTCTGGATGAGTAGAAGAGTCACCAACAACATCGGTCTCCATACCAACTCGGTGCTGATACTCTTGCAACAAATCATAACAAATCTGACGAACCCTATCAACTTCATCTTCAGCTTTGTCTCCATAAAGTTTTTCAAAATAAAACTCCAATACACTCATCTTATACCTAGGATCAAGTACAACTGCAACTCCAATAACACCATGTATCACTAACCAATATTTATCAAATTTTTCCACCATTTTTGATGCCATTGTTCTAATCACTTCAATTTCACAAGAGAGCCATTGAGACAATGTCATCCTAATCTCACATAAAGCTGGGAAACAAACATTGGCTGTGGGATACTTAGTACCAGAAAATAACTCTGTGATAGAAAAAAAAATCTTAAATCTCCCACTAATCTCTCTAGCAAACTCCCATTCTTGCTCACTTGGCACAGTTTTATATTGGGGCTCTCTAATTTTCAACCGAGAAAAGACATCCTTATACAATAAGGCTGTCTGAAGCATCAAGTAGGTTGAATTCCACCTAGTTGCACAATCAAGTCCTAATTTCTTAGTATGTGGAATACGCAATTGGTTGACTGTTTCTTCAAATTTTTCTTGTCTTTTTGGTGTTGCTGTCCAATAAGCTACACTCTCTCGAATTTTCTCCACACCCACTCGTATGACATCCAATCCATCTTTCACTATCAAATTCAAAATATGCGCACAACGCCGCATATGAAACAAAGTACCACCCAACAAAAGTGATGTATTACTTAACTTATCCATCAACATAGTAATCATGGCATCATTTGTGGAGCAATTATCAACAGTAACAGTAGAGATTTTTCTATCAATATTCCAGTCCATCATACACTCAAGCAAAGTATCACAAAGAACTTCTTTTGTGTGTGGACATGGAACATAAATAAACCTAAAATATGATATTCATAAACAAGTATTAATAACATGCAAATTGAACTGAGAAGATAGAACTTTTAAATGATTTGCAAACTTACAAAAATATACCTCAAAATACGACTTTGCAATGTCCATGAATCATCAATAAAGTGTGCGGTGATAGCCATGAATCCTTTCTTTTGATTGCTAGCAGTCTACATATCAGTTGTGATTGCCACCCTACTTTTATTATGCTCCACCAAACTCAATGTCTTCACCCTCTCATAATCATATATCTTTAAAATATCTCTTTATCGTATTTCGAGAAGGCACTTTAAACAATGGTTGAAGTGCTGCTGAATATCGTTTAAAACCAACATGGTCTACGATAGAGAGGAGATACTCATGCAAGATTATGGCATGTGACAACTCTTTCCTAGCAAAATCTTGATAAAAAATATAAGAATTCATTTTTGGACTCTCTCTACTAAAGTTGTTAGTTAAAACTTTTTGCCTTATGTCCATCACTTTTTTCCTAGTACAACTATGGTGATCATGCAAATGCCTAGTTTCATTTTTTGAATCACCTCCAAGATGCTTATTACAATAATTACATATTGCTTTCCACACCCCATTGACTTGTTGTTTCTTAAAATGTTCCCACACAACACTAGGTTTTCTTTTAGTTCCTCCACAAGTATTAGACTCTTCTTCTAAATCAATAACATTTTGATTAGAGAGGGGAGACGGTGAGTTTATAGCTGGCGATGAATGTTGTGACGTGTCACTCTCAAATCGTACTTGAGAGTTAACGGGTACTTCAGAGTTAATTGGTGCTTGAGAGTTAACATCTAACATTTTTAACCTTTATCAAAATAATATGGATTGAATTAATATTAACAAAGGCAGCATAAAAGTAGATTATTGGAACTGAGAAACAAATTAATAATAACTAAGCTAATGGATTGAATTAATGGAACTGAGAAACAAATTAACTAAACATTCAAAAATATCATCAATTTGAAATATATTAAAAACTACTATATTCAGCTAATGGAATCATCAATTTTCTTTCTCTGTTTCTTTTCTAAACTGTGCTTAGAACAGCTATTATATTCAATCTCAGGTCACAACTAAAAAAAAAAACAAACAAATATGTGCAATATTCAACTACAAACAGATATCTTTACATAATTTCGACTTCAGAACACACCAGAAGTAGTAAAATACACTTAGAAGCCACAATCAATAAAGAGAAAATACCTGGATGAGCAGATTGTGTAGCCAATCCTAGTTGTGTTTCTTTCTACACACAGAATAGCAAACCAAATGTCAGTAGTGAGCAAAAATGGAAGATAATAGATGACAAAAGTCAACACAACTACAATAATACACTGGCCAATACATCATCATCAGGCTTGAAATATAATAAAAAAAAATATCTGAACTAAAATATCAAGTCCCATAACTTTGAAATCCATGAC
Organism: Camellia japonica; assembly: GCA_030407325.1. Taxonomy (NCBI): domain Eukaryota; kingdom Viridiplantae; phylum Streptophyta; class Magnoliopsida; order Ericales; family Theaceae; genus Camellia; species Camellia japonica. Next base: position 77,107,442 of record JAPPVO010000007.1, read on the forward strand.
ATAAACTCAAGTGATATATATATTTATTTTAATAGATCAAGAACTCTATATATATATATTTAACCAGATCATATATATATTTAACCAGAACTCTATATATACATATTTATTTATTTAACAAATAAAAAAAAACCAGATCATATATATATATATTTAACAGATCAATAACAGATATCAATAACAGATCATATATATATATATATATTTAAAAATAAATAAATTTAGAGGGAAAAAAAAAAACAGAGGTCGAGTCGAAATCCCTTGATATACACGCAGATATATATATGTATGTATGTATGTAACCCTATATCGAAATCCCGAGAGAGAGAGAGAGAGAGAGAGAGAGAGAGAGAGAGATACCCTTTGAGAATCGGCAGTGAGAGAGCAGCAGCCGTCATGTGTGAGAGAGAGAAAGTGAGGCGAAACTCTAACCAGCAGCGGCGGGGAGGGAGGAGGATCGACAGTGACGTACGAGCGGCGATGAGGGAGGATCGGCGCCGTTGTTGTGTGAAAGAGAGAGAGAGGAAGGTGAAACCCTAGAGATAGAGAGAGAGAGAGAGACGGCTTTGTGTTTGTGTTGTGTGTGTTCAGTCAAAACCCTACACACACACACACACATACATATGTTATATATAAACAGGGGCGAAATAGTCATTTCACATCGGGGGCAAGTGGGGTGGGGATCGGGGCCGGGGTCAGGCCGGGTCCGAGGCTGAAACATGTATCCCCGTCCCCGGCCCGAATATCATCGGGGATTCAATTTTTAATATCATCCCCGGCTCGTCAGGGGTATTTTTCAGAGAATAACCGCTCAATTCGGGGTCGGGGGATCGGGTCCCCGTCGGGTCGAGTTCTGATTGCCATCTTACAGATCGCCTTAATCTACTAGAGAAATTGAAAATTAAGACATAAATAGAACGCATGTTACAATAGCTTAGGTTAACATAATTACATAAATAAAAATCCAATGAATTTTTTACGCATCAAGTTTTTGAGGATTTGATAACAATAATAATTACCTCTTTGTTTATGCATATTACTGCACTCATTAGGGGAGTTTGACATGCTTTGTCAGTAGCATCAACCTCAGCTCCTTCCTCAATTAAAAGTTCACACAACTCTAAGTTCCCTGTGCTTGCTGCACGATGCAAAGGGGCTCATCCAACCTAAAAGAAATTAAAATCAACCAAATATTGAGGGAAGAAGAAGTCCAAGACCTATGCTATCAGCAGCACAAAACAAGCTTAACAAAAGTATATATATTTAAATATAAAAGCACAAAGGCACTAGTGTGAAGTTACATGCCTTGTCCTTCAAATTGATCTTTGCACCATGTGAAAGAAGAATTTCAGCTATTTTCAACCAACCCTTGCTAGCAGCATAATGAAGAGCAGTACGACTGCCATCATTTTTCAAATTAACATCTGCCCCTGTGCATTAGCATTTTAATTTCAGTAGAAGTTTAAAAAATGTCGCTATTGATATACAATGATATTGCTTTGACAAGAAACTACAAACTTTGGCTAAATGTTTAAACAAATAGAAAGAAAAAACTCCAAGTATACTCAAGATAGATCCTATAAAAACACCAGCAAAAATTGTTCAATAACATTCGTAAAACCAATTGATGGCACCATTAGTAACACACTATCAGTTAATGGGTCACATCATGCACACCATTTCCTATAATAGTGCCAAATGTCTCAAGTACCTCAAAGAAAGGAGATGGTACTTGGGAGGCTCACCACATTGAGGTCAAAACATAGCAATCCATAAGCAAGGACACACACCAACGATTGATGGATCAATCATCAATGAGTATATAAAACTCTATTCTTCATATTACAATTTACTCGGTGGAATATGATTCAAGAGTGATTCAATCAGAGATATCATTTTAATGTCCAAGACAAATAGGTGGTGTCACCAATTCATCATTGTATTAAGGATTTTTTTCCCCCAAATTCATCCTACTTAATAATGTTTTTGTTGGAGTGATATGCATTGGTGGGTGCTTTCCTAATAGAGTAAGCTGTTGGGACTAATTGTGATCTAGCATAGTCATAACTCAAACTGGGAAAAGTTTTAGGCTCAAGTTTCTCTGTCTCCATTGGTTTTCCATGTACATTCTATTTCTCTCTATGTTTGAATGATTGCATGTAGCTGTGCAAGTCAGGATTACACGTGAAGTAGGGTGTTAAAAAGCTTGATATGCCTTGTTTGGTCCATTTCCTAACATGTCACAGTTTAAGCTTTTGAGACTAGTAGTCATCTACTATTCTCACACCCTTGACCGCCCTTAACCTCACAGAAATTGCCATATTGAAGGTACAGCACACTGCACAGAATCAGCAAGCTGCTTGAAAACAAACACAAACAATTAAAAAGATAAAATGAAGAATTCACGCATTAAAGCAAGCTACACAAACAAACACACATATCTTTTAAAGGTCTCCATGAAATAGAATCTCTCAAAACCTACTTCCTCTAATCTAAAAAGGGTACATGTGCTAGTCTGCGCCATTACATCTTGAATGATACCATATTAGTTACAGTTAATATAAAATAACCTTGCCAACCTTAAAATTCTCACAAGAACTAAAGCAACAACTCTGAGCCAGTGCTCTGGACTTGCAAGCAACCCATCACTCACATTTATGCAGTCTTCTTCTCCCAATTTTACATTTTATTTTTCTCTTGAAAGATATATTTGTTCCTATGACATACAACTAACTAGCTTGGACTTATTTTCAAGACCATCCAACACAAACTTGAAACAAATAATAGAAACTCTTTTGGAACTTGATAACAATTCCTTACCGCTGCTGAGCAAAATCTCCACAATTTCTACATTCCCACTGCTAGATGCGGAATGAAGTGGCGCCCAGCCCTCCTCATCCGCACTGTTTATACCAGTTACAGATGGATCTGCAGCTGATAGTATCTTCACAACCTAATCAATTCATTCAAAAAAAAAAAAAAGCATCAAGATCAAAATTTCAAAAACAGAATAGAACAATGCATGTCAACGAGAGCCAGCAGATGAAAATTCGACTAAAAGGTTCGATTTTCCTACAAAATGATCCCCAAAATCAACAGAAAATGTGCATGACAAACTAATTATTGATTTAATTGCTCAGACAAACGGAGAATAAGTAAATAAAGACAAATCCTTTAAACCCTAACAGTAGTTTTGGTAAGTAAAAAAGATGATTTGGAAGAGAGAAAGAGAGGTGGACCTTGGGGTGAGCTGAAGAGGCAGCGACGTGGAGGAGCGAGCGGCAATCTTCGTTCCTGAGAGAGAATAAACAGATTAAGTGAACAAATAAATGATATATAAATAAATAGATGACATGAACAATTGATAAATAAATAGATAAGTAAACATGGTAACGTTTACGTTTTCAGTTTATATTTACAAAAATTTTATAAATTGGTTTTTGTTTATTTTTAGAAAAACATAAACTACAAACGCGTTTGGTAATTGACAAAATGTTTAAAAAAATTTAAAATATAAAAAAGAGTGAGAAATGGCAAGTGGTGGCAAGCGGCGGCGGAATACGGTGGTGGAAAGTGGTGACGGTGGTGGGTAGCGGGTGGTGGTGGGTGGTGGTGGTAGTGGTGGTGGTGGGTGGGTGTGGTGATGGTGGTAGCGGTGATGTGGTGGTAGTGCGGGTGGTGGTGGGATGGTGGTGGCGGGTGGTGGGGTGGTGGGTGGTGGGTGGGGTGGTGCGGTGGTGGGTGAGTGGTGGGTGGTGGTGGTGGGGTGGTGGTGGGTGGTGCGTGGTGGTGGTGGTGGTATGTGGGTGGCGGATGGTGGGTGGTGGTGGGTGGTGGCGGGTTGGTGGTGGTGGGGGTGGTGGGTGGTAGCGAGTGGGTGGTGGTGGTGGGTGGCGGATGGCGGGTGGTGGGTGGTGGCGGGTAGGTGGCAGTGGTGGTGGTGGTGGTGGTGGATGCGGTGGTGAGGTGGTGGTGGTGCAGTGGGTGGTGGTGGTGGTGGTGGCGGTGGCAAGTGGGTGGGTGGGTGGTGGTGGCAAGTGGTGACGGGTGGGTGGTGGTGGTGGCGGGGGTGGTGAGGGTGGGGGTGGTGGTGGTGGCGGGGGGGTGGTGGTGGTGGCGGGGGGGTGGTGGTGGTGGCGGGTGGGTGGTGGTGGCGGGTGGTGGTGGCGGTGGGTGGTGAGTGGGTGGTGGGCAGGTGGTGGTGCAGGTGGGGTGGTGGGTGGGTGGGTGGGTGGTGGTGGTGGTGGAAGACGGTGGTGGAAAATGGTGGCAGGTGGTGGCTGGTGTTGGGTGGTAAAAAAAAAAAAAACTCAAAACTCAAAACTCAAAACGGAAATACATTTTTTGAGTTTACATTTTTGGCCAAATTTATAAACTGAGACCACTGATTTATAAATCAAAAATTTACCAAACAAGTTTTTATTTGAGTTTTTAAAATTTTTGTAAATATAAATAAAAAACTGAAAATGTAAGTGTTACCAAACGGCACCAATATAATTTTTCAAATTATTTTGACCTTTTATTCCTAAAAGAATAGAGTTTGAGGTTGTTGACTAAAAAAATTTAAAATTAGAAATCCAAACCTTTCAAAAAAAAATAAATAAATAAATAAATAAAAAGAAAATATTTCACAAAATTCAATACATTTTAAAATTATTTTTACATATTTTTAAAATATTTTTCAATTAAATTATGACTTTTGTTAACATGTCCCTTAAAGCATATGTTAAAAGAAACATTTAATGAGTATAATTAATTCTATTTGTATAGAAAGTAACAAAACTTTAAAAGCTATCTAAAAAAAAAATATTTTTTACAATGAGTCCAAAATATCTAAACCTGAAACTTCCTGATTCTCTGAGTGTTTGAATCCAATATCTAAGGTTGAAACTTCCTCCCTCAAACAGAAAGTTTGGGATGTGTTTGGTTTGTGTTTTGAGATAAATTTTTAAATTTTTATTTTAAAAGAGTTTAGAATTTTTTTTGATTTATTTGGTTGTATATTTTAAAAATAATTTCGGAATTTGAGATGATTTGATATTTTGTTGTAGTTGAGTAGATGTGTGCGAGAGAAAACGTGATTGATTGATGTATAGGAGAGACAAAGTAATTTTGGAAAAAAAAATTCAAAAAATTTGAATCAAACAAAATTTTAAAAGATTTCTCAAAAATTATATCTTGAGATAAAAAACCAAACAAGCCTCAGTGTTCTAAATCAGACTTTGTTACTTCAAGGGCTTAGAATTAATGGCGGATTGTCTGTTCACCTGGGTAATTTTGTTGTTACAGGAGTGATTCAAACATATTCGTATGGAATTGATGCTCTAGATCTGAGGTCAACGGCTAGGAAGGTGGACGAGACCTCGAAACCAGCGGGAACAAAAAGAAAGAAGAAGAAAAAAAAAAAAACATTCAAAAACATTTTAAGTTAATTTCTTTCTAGATAATACGTACCAAGGTTCCTCATTACACCGGATCAATAAAAAAAAAAAAAAAAAAAATCCTCATTATACAAATTAGGAGCTAGCAACACGATTAAAATTCAGCCAACATAGGCACAAACATAGGTGACGAAAGTAATCACAGAACAATCTTTCCGCAAACTCTTATCTCTTTCTTCCACTAAATCTTTAGCTTCTTTGATTTGATGGTTGTAGTTGTGTTATCATCCTCGCCAGATGGACAACTTTCAATAGAAATTGATAAGAAAATATGAGTTTAGGTTAAAAAAACCTAAAAGAGTGAGTGCAGATGATTATGGAGTACATGAACAACATTACATTATCCCCAATGTGCATTTTCAAACATTAAAAAAAATAATAATAATAAGAAAGAAAAAGGTATTAACATTTTTAGATACTTCAAGCGCGCATCCCCAAGCAAGTCACAATGGTAGTAAACCAGCATCATATCACAAATTCTTATAAGTGAAAACTAATAATCAAAGAGTATAAAAAAAACCCCTCTCCCAACTTCAAAATAATAAGTTTTCCAACTTATTGAAACCATTTTTTGCCTCATAACTATAAACATAGTTAACACCAAACTACACATTCTCAAAATATATATGCACAAGCAAAATCCATAAGCAGCACCACATACGAACATATATAGAATCAAACAGATATAGAATCTCACATTGACCCACGAAAAAGGTCATCTTTCTCATCATCTTTCACATCCAAAGCATAAAGGACAACTTGCCTAACCAATCATAAATATCATAGAGGAGGACCATATAACCATTTCCACTTTGTAACCTAAAAATTCAACAAAATAGATTGCGAAAAAGCAAGCAGTACAGGTTTCTTTACACTCGAAGTGAAAATAATTCATAGAAAAATTAAACAGAAAAGCTGTGAAAGGAAGTGAGAATAATTATACTCTCCTTGATGAGATGTCTAGGGTGGAAGAAAAGGCTTCGATTCATCTGTCCTTTTTTAGGATTAGAGATTTGAGTGTCTCTAATCTAGTTTTCTTAATAAAGAGAAAGCCTGCAAGGAACTTTCATCAAAGCCCAAAAATAGAGCATAAGATGTTCATTATCCAGATTGATGAAGAATCGAGGGGAGAGTTGGTGGTGATCACAAGATGAAACAAACAGTGAATGAAACAGACAGACAGTTGATGGTGAGTTACTTACATGAAGGTTGATTTGGGGGAATCTACTGGATAATGTAATCTCAAAGAGATCGATACATGCACACCGAAAGGTCATTCTTTAAAAGATACATGAACAGCTCATCGGTTCTTTGTTTTTCAGAAATTTTCAAACAAAAGAGGAGTTTTTCGCGAGATTTCCAAATGGGTGGCGGGGTTTAATAACAGACAAGGATGGTTGGAAATGCCTAATATATCGAGGAAGATTTTATTTGGGGGAAAAAACAGCGAGGACAGGGAAGAGAATACAGAGAGAGATGGGCAGATGCAGCAGCAAGCACAGATAAAAAGGTATATCAAAGGGGTTACTTGCGTTGAAGGTCTCTAGTCTTCGGCATCAAATGTTGAATTTGGGGAGCATGGAGCAGATTGGGAAAAGAGTAGTGGCTTGTGTGAGGACTGATTTGTTCATCAGCTAGAATCACACTGAAAAGAAACTGAACAAGTAATATGAAGGGTCGTAAGTTCTCCGGTCATTCCAAGTCAATAAAGCTCTTTCTTATGTAAGAGTAAAGAGTCAGATTACTTAAGGAGGAGTTGCAGTGAGATTGGAAAAGTGGTTGAAGAGGAAGGCACCAAAGCTCAAATGCAATTGCTTCGTATGGAGGGTGGATTGGATTAGAGTAAGCAATGTGCCTTTCATATGTTGGAAAAAGTTTGCGCAATCGGTTGGAAATGCAGAACACTTATAGAATGTTGAAGGAGGGAGTCATCTTCAAGGTAGATTTTGAGAAGGCTTACATTCATGTGGATAGAATTTTTTTTGGGATTCTGTTATGGAAAGAAAGGGATTGGCGAAAGATGGAGGAAGTGGATTAGGTGGTGTCTTTTGACTTATAATTTGCCAGTCATTGTATATGGGAAAGATGGTTAGTCCTTTTAAGGCATCTAGAGTGCTTACACAACAAGGGAATCCATTATCACTTTGGTTTTTATTTATTTTTATTTTTTTATTTTATTTTATTTTTTTTTCAGTGGCCGACGTGTTGGATAGGTTGACTGATAGGGCAAGGGAGATTGGGCCAGTTGATAGGTTTTTAGTTGGGAGGGATGGAGTAGGTGTTTCTCACTTACAATATACAAATAATGCTGTCTTTTGGTAACATAATTATCTAGACATATGTGTACCGAACAATAGTAACTTTAGTAACAAAACATGTTTTGAGAGACAGACCAAACATGCTTATAATTTCTCATATAAATATATTTACGAACATATTCAATTGCTATAAATCTATAACCCATATATAAATCACAACAAAAACACTACGGAGCAAATAAATAAAAAACATGCAATCTTAGACACAAAAAAACCATATAAGTTACTGTGAGGATATATTTTCTGAGTACCAACACGTGGCAAGGTGACGCCGACGTGTCAGCCGAGGTGCCACGTGTCCTAGTCGTGACGCCGAGGTGATCTCGGCAAGGCCGAGGTTATCTCCGAAGATATCGGAATCCAAGATAAGTGGATAAGGGACAAGAGTCCTAGAATGAAGAGGGAACTCAACCTGGATATGGACAAGAGTCCTAGATTGAGAGAAGACTTCAGTTTGGGTAAAGATGAAACTCTTAGAGAGTTTATTCTAATCCCACTGGGAGTCCCAGATTAGCAGTAATCCCAAGTCCATTAGGACCAGGCTCCTATTGGGACTAGGATTGTATTGGCTATAAAAGAGAGGCACCCCCATGGGTCTAAGGTATGCTTTTTGGTACTCAAGCTTGTGAGTTGAATAGTTGATTTATCTTTGAGAGATATTGAGTACTGACTTGATCGTCGGAGTACCCCCGGGTGGCGAACCACCGCGGGATTCTTATATTTCTGTTGTAGGTTAGTCAGGCGCCATCTATTCTGCCGGTACTCACCAGCTGAATCACTAAGGAGGGCAGTGTGATCAGAAAATTACCCACATAATTTGGCGCCGTTTGTGGGAAAGAAAGAAGAATAGATGGCCAGTGAAGGACAGAAGGATCAGATTGGAGACAACGCTCCTGCTGGGAGTGGGAGACCTATCAACCTCGACGTTGAAGGGGACAACCGCAACACAAAAACTCGTGACCAAAGTCACGGAGTGAAAGACGCCGGCCAGGAAGGTGACGCACCAAAGACAACAGATCGAAGCGGATACTACAACGAAGATGACCTCCAGGTATGGAAGGATAGATACCTGCGGAGGAACGAAGACCCTTCCAGAAGGGATGCAAAGACAGGGGGCATGAACGCTCCCAAGGAGATAACATTCGAGTATAGAAGAGCTCAACCTAAGTGAGCAGATCCCGGATCCATGATCTCGGCCTAGATAAGTAGGTCCGAGGAGAGAAGAGCTCAGCCTGAGTGAGCAAATCCAAGATTCTAGTAGACAAGATCTCGGCACTTAAGTCCGAGAAGAGAAGAGCTCAGTGAGCAGATCTCAGATCCCAGAAGATAAAAAAGAAAACACACAAGGTTGGACTGCAATTAGCCAGGCTGAAGACCTTTTATAAGGTTCGCAAAGGAGTATGTGGAAGCCATACAGGGGGCAGGGAGAAGAAGAATATGTTTACCACTTGTTGAAATTTGTAGCAATTTACAAGTTGGTTAAACCGAGATGATGCTTAACCGAAGTTAAGCCGAGATGATTCTTAACTGACGTTAAGCCGAGATGATGTTTAACCGAAGTTAAACCGAGATGATGCTTAACCGAAGTTAAGCCGAGATGATGCTTAACTGAAGTTAAACCGATACAAAGTTTACCACTTGTTGAAATTTGTAGCAAATTACAAGTTGGTCAAACCGATACAAAGTTTACCACTTGTTGAAATTTGTAGCAATTTACAAGTTGGTCAAACCGATACAAAGTTTACCGCTTGTTGAAATTTGTAGCAATTTACAAGTTGGTCAAACCGATACAAAGTTTACAACTTGTTGAAATTTGTAGCAATTTACAAGTTGGGAGTTAAGCCGAGATTACTGTTTCTCTTCGCTTGTTGAAATTTGTAGCAATTTACAAGTCGAAGTAAAGCCGATGTTATTACTTACAGACTTATGGCAATCTACTGGTTGGCTAAACCAAAAAAGATGCTTAACACTTGTTGAAATTTGTAGCAATTTACAAGTTGAAGTTAAGCCGACATATGATCATCTGTTGAAATTTGCAGCAATTTACAGGTTGAGGTAAAAGCTAAGTATATTGTTTAAACCCTTGTTGAAATTTGTAGCAATTTACAAGTAGATTACTGTTTAACACTTGTTATAACTTGAGAAAAGTTTACTGTATATGTTAGTCCTTGTTGAAATTTGTAGCAATTTACAAGTAGGTTAGAGTAAAATTACTGTTTACACATTTATTGCAACTTGAGAAAAGTTTGCAAAGTTTACATTGAAAAGTATATGTTTTATACTTGTTGAAATTTATGAAAAATTTGCACGTCAGTATCTTATCGAAGTAAAACTTGTAGTTATTATACCCGAGGTATGTAACCCCGAGAAGATTGCACAAAGGAGGCAAAGTATGAAAGGCATGCAAATTATTCTAAGTATAGAATTATACAAGAACAGAAAAAAGAAGACATACATTCAAAGAAGAAATCAGAGAAAAGCATTTAAAGAAGAAAGAAGGCACTTCGGTCTGAATATTGAAAAATAAATTATTCAGACTACAAAAATGGCACGTTAGCCGGATTAAAAGCATACAAAGACGGACAAAGTACAAGGTACAAGGTACAAGGAGCAAAAGAAGGAAACAAAACTACTCGGCATCAATGGCAGGATATAGAAGACAGTTGGGAAGACTTCTCGGTAGCCTTCTCGGCCTCGAGCTCAGCATCAATCTTCCGAAGAGTTTGATCAAGGCTCTTCTCGGCGATTGGCACCTCGGAGTTTGAAGGCAAGGATTGAAAGCAAGAATATGGAAAAAGACACCGAAAACAGAAACAAGAATGTAATTCGTAATCAAGAATGGTGATAAAGCTATCAGGAAATCAAGACAGAAAGATTGCACAGGTGTGTCAAGCCAAGAACAGTGGCAGAAATCAACAGATGTGTGAACAGTGTGTATTCAAGAAGATGATTTGGAAACAATGGTGATTAACAATGAAGCAGAGCTTCTTGGAAAGAAACAAGAAATAAAACCAGGAGGAACAGTGGCTTACCAGAAAGAGGGAAGCCGGAATGAGAATTGCCGAAGTCTGACGACAATGACAGAATGATGTAAGCTTCACCGGAGGAGAGGAACGAAGACAGTTGCAGAAGCTTGAAAGCTTGAAGCAATGACGGATTTAAGCAAAAGAGCTAGAAAGAGAAAAAACCAGAGGATTGAATGAAAAAAGAGAAAAATAGTCAAGAAGACGACAGAGTTCAAGAATAAAGCCAAGTGCACAGGCACTAAGTAAGTATATGAAGAACAAGAAAGTAATAACCCAGACACGATGCTAGCAATAGAAAGCGGATATGACAAGAACAGTGCCAGGCATTCAAACAATTCAAAACTTGAAGACAAACGAAAATAGAAGGCAACAGATGGCAAGTAAACAGATTCAGAAGAGTTATGAAAGATTGAGCTTAATGGCAAGTAAAGAGTTTGTGAACCTACCAAGTGAAATGAACGCCGATATGGAAATCGCCGGAGTCAAATAGATGACTGGAAATCAAGAACTCACCAGAGAGTATAAATGGAGCAGTTGCAAAGCTCTTGGAGTTTACAAATTAATGGAACCAGAACCTCGGCTAGGAGGTGCGATTTCAAGTAGCTTGGAAAGCATGAAACTTGATTCTTGATACCAGTGGACAGTAAAGTCCAGGGAACTTTGAGGTCGGCTAGTTTGATCTCGGACAGAGGGGCACAGATAAACGAACAGTGTAGGTTCCATCACCTCAGAATGCCGAGGTAATAGAACCTAGGGGGCAGTTATGAGGATATATTTTCTGAGTACCAACACGTGGCAAGGTGACGCCGACGTGTCAGCCGAGGTGCTACGTGTCCTAGTCATGACGCCGAGGTGATCTCGGCAAGGCCGAGGTTATCTCCGAAGATATCGGAATCCGAGATAAGTGGATAAGGGACAAGAGTCCTAGAATGAAGAGGGAACTCAACCTGGATATGGACAAGAGTCCTAGATTGAGAGAAGACTTCAGTTTGGGTAAAGATGAAACTCTTAGAGAGTTTATTCTAATCCCACTGGGAGTCCCAGATTAGCAGTAATCCCAAGTCCATTAGGACCAGGCTCCTATTGGGACTAGGATTGTATTGGCTATAAAAGAGAGGCACCCCCATGGGTCTAAGGTATGCTTTTTGGTACTCAAGCTTGTGAGTTGAATAGTTGATTTATCTTTGAGAGATATTGAGTACTGACTTGATCGTCGGAGTACCCCCGGGTGGCGAACCACCGCGGGATTCTTATATTTCTGTTGTAGGTTAGTCAGGCGCCATCTATTCTGCCGGTACTCACCAGCTGAATCACTAAGGAGGGCAGTGTGATCAGAAAATTACCCACACAGTTACTGTTTAATTGTTAACTAACCTTGTTTTCACCTAAGGCTCTTCTTCAACTTCATGGGCATTAGAAATGGAGCTAATCACAATATAGAATTTTTTGCTCACTCGAACAAGACCATTTCGATAGTGAACACTGTTTGAAAGAGAAAATTAAAAACAAACATTGTTGTTCAAACTCTAACCGACAATGATGTGGTATAATAAATGTCAACTTTCAATTTATTACACATCCAATGATAAAATGTCCAACTCTTATTATATCATTATACCAAACTACAGATCTCTAACATTTTTTAAAATTTTATTATATATTATTGGAACAAAAATACTATAAATCTCAACTTATGAATCCATAATTTGTCCATCAATTTTTATATATGTAATAGTAATTTGTATAAATGACATTTTTTGTAATTGGAGCTTGAGACTCAACTTAGTGTTTTGCCACCTTTTATATATGTTAATTGGCCCCCCACACACTTCGCGTGGGGGGTCTTGTCACCAAAGGCAGAATTTAAATTTTATTGGTGAAATGAAAGTATGTGTATAAAAATATTGAGTTAATTTGAGTACATTAATAATTAAACATAATTTCTTTTATAAACATTGTGAAAAAATTATTTTACAAGAAAAATAAATTAATCTAGTAAGTATATTTTTTTTTTCAAAATATATATAACATTTAATTTTTAAATTTTTTTAAAAAATGACATATACCTCTTGTATTAATAAAATACTCAATAAAATTGATATATTGAGAGTAGTTTGTTTAAAGGGCATGTTATTATTATTTTTAAAATTTATAAGAAGTTAATTTTTTTGAAAATGTTAAATGATTTTTTTTTATGAATAGATTATGTGAAATCGTGGTTTCAAATTAAACCGGACCATATTTAAATAATTTGGTTTAGATCAATTTCATAATTTTAATGAGTTAATTTTATTTTAATTTTTTTTAGAATTGTAGCCAATAAATTAATCTTGATTTCATTCTAAATCGATCTCGACCAGACCATATTAACCCCTTGTGAGTTTCATCAGCCTTCTTCCACCAGCAAGGACAAATTATTTAAAAGTCATGATGAGCAATCAACCAGTTAAAAATAAATAAAGGGCGAATTACACAAACTATCGCTATAGTTTGGTGCTCGTGTCACTTTGGTCCTTGACTTTTCAGTTGTGACACATTTGACCTTAAATTTTGCATCTTGTTCCGAATAAGGACAACTGAAGATACCATTGCTCAATTTCAAGGGCAAAGTCGTCAATTTGATAAAAATAAATGTCAAAAAAATATTTTTGAATTTTTAAAAATTATTTCTATCCACCAAAGATAAAATTATGTAAAATTGATCAATTTGTTAGACATTTATTTATGTATTTTTTTACCAAATTAATTTTTATTATGTGTTTGGATGATGATCATATAATGAGTGGTTGTTTTTATTATCATTAAATTAGTTTCTATTTTTTCAAAAGTCAAATATAACAACAAGTTTAATATCATTATTAAACCAATTCACTAAATTAAAAAATTCAAAACTAAAAATATTTCATATATTAAATATATCGATTATACATTAAAAACTATAGAGACCGTTAGTGTAATTTATCCATAAATAAATAATAAATAACAAGCAACCAACAAAATGGAGTGAAGAGTAATAAACCACAAAATGGAGGGCAATTGTGCTTTAGACACGTTTGGCATTTTGCTTTAGATTCAACTGGTTTCCTTCTTTTTATATATGTTATAGATATATTCTTTGTTTTCAGATGGCTACAAAATCTAGGCCCTGTTTGTTTCATTGGATATAAAATTGAAGATATAATATAATATGAGATTTAGTCAGGATATATAATGAATAAGATATATGTATTGGATAATATATCCCCAAATTCATGTTAGTTGACTTGATTTATAAGACTTGATATATATTATCCATGTTTATTTTACAAAATATATTGTGGGATATAAATAAGTAATTTTCAAGATTGTGCTTATAATATATTTTAAATACCCATATTATCCTTATGTCCATCAAAACCAGATTGTTCAGTTTAGGAAAAAATAACACCACCTGCAAAACTAATGCAAATAAACAAATTAAAAATTCATATTATTTTTTATTTGAACAAATTAAAGATTCATATTAAATTCAATAATTTTACCAAAAAAATAAAATAAAATAATAATTCTCATTCTAAAAAATTCTATCTTACAAAAATAATCATCATTGAATGAAAAAAATGACATCTTCATTCATTCATTCATTCATCGCGCATTATCATTCTTATAAAATAATCCAAGCCATTATAATTAAAAATAACCATCATTCATTGTAAGCAAAATGATAATTTTTCTACAATAGACAACTTAATATATTAAGCATCATGATTGTCACCATACATCATATTTTATATATGCATGTCCACAAGCTTACTTACAACCCCAACAATTACAACAAAATTAGGCACAAAAGCCATTTGTGGGGGATGTACACCAGTTAGTTTGTCAAAATATGTCTAAACCTCCTAATTACTATGCAAACTAGGCACTACACATGTGTCTCAAGAGGAATAGCTAAACTAAATATTATAATATATAGATAGATATCTTTCACTAGGCTACAACAAACACACCCTCCTAAACATACCCATTCCATTTTGTCTTCTTCAGGCAAGCTAAAAATCAACCCTTTCAGCATCCTTTATAATAAGGGTAGCTGCTCTTAACTTGTCATTCGTGTTTAGTGGCAACTTGACTAGTTCCCCATTAACCAGCTCCCTAGCTTGAGACAAGTCATGGGCATAACCAATCCTATGAGCAATTTCTTCCATGGTAGTGTTGGTTTTCTCAAAGAATGAACCAAACTCAACAGCCTTATCAACAAGACCCTTTTCAATAGCTTCAGCTTCCCTAGCTCTTTTCTTAGAAGTTGTGCCTGAGCCACCTTGGTTGCATGGAATCCTAGATGCTAATAAGGAACAATCAGGCAGATCAACAATTGGAGTGTAAGTTTGGTCCTCTTTTTCTAAGACATCAACCATGTCAGCGGGTCCTTCAACTAAGACTCCAATGGCTCTATCCTTGCCAAAGAGAATTACCCAATCCTCGTAGTAAGGAAAAGGTACATTTCTTATGCCCTTGGCATTTGGCTTCCTCTACAAAACAACATTATTTCAGATTTTATATTTTTAGTTAATAAATAATGCAAAATGGTTAAGGTAGGTTTTTTACCTTGACATAGTTTTGCCAAACTTGCTCAATGTCGACTAAAATCATCTTGTCAGAGTCATCCCACCCAAAGCCACTCAAGCGAAGCATGTCAGTAAGCAAATTGTATTGTCTTCTCCAATATTTGATCTTCGACTCGATATGAGAGGATGCACGAAGATCAATTCCAAGAAAAGCCAATATAATAAGCTTCTTTAACTCAGCGTAAAATCCACACCTGAACTGACCATTGTCAGCCTTCCATTTTTCACTGAACAGATCCCTCATGGCTCATATTAACACATCACACTCTTTCAGGTCCACATTCTACGACCCCTTGATGAGGAAGCAGTTGCCTTCGCCTTACCTTTTTTTCGATATCCACTAGTAACAGTTGTGTCATTCATACCTAACATGCAACCATTTATAACACAAAAATAATATTATTAAGACAACCAAACAAACGCAGGAAAAAGTTATGTCTTCAACAAATAACTCAAACATAAAATAAGTTACATGTCTACGTCATCCTATTAAGTTACAAGTCGCCAACTCACTACACAACATAATTATTAAAAAAACATTACATCCAATGAAAATAGTGCTTAATTTTACATCCTATTAGCTAACCACTCATTATACATTTGGTTAGCTAGAGTGTCCCTCAAATTAGTCCATTGGTCAGATCCCTCAATTGTGTCAATGTACTCGTCCCTTGTTTCTTAATTATTTGGCAATGTGTCATCTAAGTCTACCTCCAACGGATCCATAGGCATCTCACGTTTGATGAGATTGTGTAGAAGACAACAAGCTGTGATAATTCGACATTGAGTCTTGATTGGAAAGTTGGAATATGTCCTCAATATTGCCCATCTAAGATTCAAAAGACCAAAACATCTCTCTATTATGTTACGAGCCGCAGAGTGCTTCATATTGAAGAACTCTTTTGGGTTAGTTGGGGGCACCCCTGTAGACACCCCATTTTTGACCGTCCTTAAGACTTGGACGTCATCGTTTGAACACTCGATGATCATCCTTGTTCGTGTTCGTCTTGAGTTCTCGGAGGTTTCGGCCGCGTGCCTTGCCTCAAGACCTCTCGACTTCTGTTTTGCTTCTGAGAGCAGGGAATGGCTTGATTGGACATCCCCACACCTCACCGGCCATGGCTTGAGGCCACCGGCCCTGTTTTCTTGCCACCGGCCATTGGTGATGGCCGGTCGGCACTATTGGTGGTCGGTCGGCACTTTTGGCGGCCGGTCGGCCAACACTTTTTCTGGCCGAGACCTTTTCTTGAGGGGGTTTGAACCTTTTGAACCCCATGTTTTAGCTTCTTGAGGAAGCTTGAACCTTTTGAACCCCCTTGGTTTAGTTTCTCCAAGAAGCTTGAACCTTTTGAACCCTTGGTTCTAGCTTGAAGCTTTTGAACCTTTGCTCTAGCTTCTCCAAGAAGCTTGACCCTTTTTAGCTTCTCCAAGAAGCTTGAACCTTTTTAGCTTCTTCAAGAAGCTTGGCCCTTTTAAGCTTCCAAGAGAAGCTTGACCTTTTTAGCTTCATAGAGAAGCTTGAACCCTTTTAAGCTTCCAAGAGAAGCTTGCACCCTTTGCTCTAGCTTCTCTAAGAAGCTTGGACCTTTGGGTTAGCTTCCTTGATAAGCTTGACCCCCTTGACCCTTTTTATGTTAGCTTCTCTTAGAAGCTTGGCACCTTGCCTTGGCCTATATAAGGAGAGCCTCTCCTTCCATTTCAAGGGCTGAAAAATCTGATATATATATATATCACTCTCTCTATATATCTCCCTCTCTCTCTACATTTGTGTGGGTTAGAAGGTTCAAAAGGGTCTAGTTCTTGCACCTTTGCACACCAACTCTTGGCCTAACACCTCCATCATCAACCTAAGGATCTTGGAGGCCATTTTCAGAGGCTAAGGGACTGTTTTGTTGGACCAAGAAACTGCTGTCCCCTCTTGGCTACAAGGGTAATCTCTTTTCCCTATTTATTTTCCGTTTTTGCACACACTTTTAGCCTATCTTGCAAGCATATTTGGGCTTTGTCATAAACTGAAAAAAGTCTTATTTTGAGATCCTTTTAAAGTTTGTTTAAGATCAATTTTGTGTTTGGGGTTGTTTACCCCCTCTTAGGGCTTGTTTGGCCCCATTTTTGTGCTATTTTGGTGAGCTCCGGGACCACCTTGTTTGGGCCTCCTCACCACTGAAATCTTGAGGGATTTCAGTGGTGAGGATGGTGGTTTAAGGTCCTAAGAAGGAGAGGGCCATCCCCTCTCCTTGTTGCCTTCAATATGTGCCATTTTAGCCTCATGTGTGAGCACCATTTTTAAGTTCATGTTGCCATGTATTAAGTGTTATTTGTGCTTATTTGTGCCATGATATATTTGCACTGTTTGTTACTTGGTTTAGACACACCATGCTTGCTTTGCATACTTGTCTTGTAATGCCATGAAATTGCCTTAACATGTATCTAGCATTTAGACCACTATGCTTACTTGTTTTGGCTTAGCTTTGTGAAGCTTTTATGCATGTTTTAGTGTGCTTGAGGACTATTTTTGATTGTTTGGGTCATCCATGATTTGCTTTGTATAGCTACCATGTAATCCCCCTTGTAGGCCTTGAGTGTTGGACCCTCTAGCATGCTCTATTTGCATTATTTCAGTGGTTTGGAACCATTGCCATGTCATTTCAGTCCTTATGGCATGCTTGTATGCTTGCATTTGATGCTCCTTTAATGCTTTAAGAGGTTGGTGCCTTATGCTCCATGTTTGGCCCCTTTTGCATGCCTTTAGAATTAGGTCATTTAGATGCCATCTAAGTGGTTCTTGGGGCTTACTTTTGCATGATTTAGGACTGTTTTAGTTCACTCTGGTCATTTGCTTCATGTGTCACATGACCATAGTTCAAGTCCTTGGGTTTGGTTGCATGCCTTGCTTGCATTGGTAGGTGGATTTGGTATCATCTTAACATGATTTTCAGAGTTTGATGTGCATGCCATTTGTCCATGATTATCCTCTTTTAAGTGTGCTTAAAAGATGCTCTTTAATGCTTAAGTGTTGGGCCATGTTTGCATGCATTGTTTGTGTGTGTTTTTGCCTCCATTCCATAGCATTTTGGCTTACTATTTAGACATGGCCGAGGCTTGTCCATATTGGTCTAAGTCCACCTTTCGCATGTTGTTCAAATGTGGTCACATTGCTACATGCTTGCATGCTTCGGTTGCATAATGTTTTGCATGCTCATTACTTGCATTGTTGACACATGCTTAGCCATATTGCATTTTGTTGCATGCTTCCCCCATGTTCATGTTTGCATACTTGCCTCCATGCTCATGTTGCATACTTAGCTCACATGCTTAGGTTGCATTTGGCATGCATGCCTTGCCTCTTGATTAACCATGATTGAGGTTGGGCCTCTTGTTTGTTTGTATGCATTTCATTCCATATTGAGTTGCACACTTGGCTCCTCGGGCCACCATGCATTGAAATGCGTGATTGGTGGTCCGAAAGTCAAGAACCATACTCCCTTGAGTCTTAAACATGATAGGGAGGGTGGTGGTGCAAACATTGCTTTGAAAATGCTTTGCCATGCCTTGTCTGTCTTCTGCTGCTGTCAAAATAGGTTTCTGCAGGAAGTTATGGCCGGTCGGCCATCTATAGTGCTGATCGACCAAACATCCGTAGCCGATGGCACATTTTTTGGTCGATGGATGGCCGGTGGTGTTTCCTCTTGGCCGGTGGCCTCCCACAACCCCTCAGGGAGTATTTCAGAAGCAACTTTGAGACTTGTGCAGTCCTCAGAGGTGCAGAGCAGTGTAAACAGAGGCAGCTTGTGCATGGCGACAGATTTCCGAGCAAACCCGAGCACGCGTGCATTGGACCCTCTTCCGAGGCCTTTTACTACTTTCTTAGCTTAGTTAATTTGCTTAACTAGTTAAGTGGTCTGTAATATTTAATTAGCTTATAGGTTAATTGATTTGTATTATTCTTTTGGTCCCTCCGAGCGAGGGCAAATTTGTAATAAGTGTGGGTGCGTGTGTGCATGTCTTCCAACCCCCACTTCTTTCTCCCTTTTACTTACCTGCTTTTGATGGTTAGTATTAGGGCATATTTAAATTAGCATACCTTATGCTATGCATGCGTGCATCCATACATTTGTCTTGCATGCATCGGGCTCGGCGCATCATACTAACTGCATTGTATTTCAATTCCAAGTTGAATACATGTTATTTGTAGCATCTCATATGCCATCTTAGATTAGCCGAGCCTATTCTAGCTGCATTTTGCCTGTGTTGCATTAGCCATCTTAACATGAACTAGGATCATGCATTGATTACTAACTAGTTTCTGTTTTGGCTTGGAGTACTAGGTAAGCTTTTATGCTTTAGCATCCTTGCATGCGTGTGAGTGTTTGCCATGACAGCATGCTTGCCATGAGGCCAATTGCTTATGTGATATAACTGCCTGAATGCCTGTGGGTGAAGGTTGGATTGTTTGAGTTGGAACAACTCATTGAAATCCGTGTTTTAGCCTACTTGCGAGTAGCAAATCTCAAATCATTTTCCAAACAAACGGATATGCAATGCTTCGTTCTAAATTAGGCGATCTAGTTTATACTTTTGTGTTGTGCGCATCACATAGTAAGATTAGCTAATTAATCGGAATAAGAACGCATGTGTTTTCAAAAATGAGATATCATGGTTAATAGAGGCCGATCTTCGGATCGGGCGAGAGGGGGTGCTCATAGCTGACCTTCCCCAATTGTACCCAAGTTCCCGAGCCGAGGCAACTTTGGTGATGACGGACACGTGGCCTTAGGCAAATGAGTCAGGGTTTCATAAATTCCCCCAAAATAAAATATTTAGGTGGCGACTTTGTATTTGGCAAAGCAGTCCATGTTTGGCACTTCTTTACAAAAATCTGTTTTCCAAAACAATTTGCCGGATTTGGATTCTTTGGTTCTGATTAAGAACCGTGACAATTTGAGTCTGAACTGTAGTGAGCCCAAATGAACAAAACAGGATTTCCCTCCCGGGACGTTTGGGGACGTCTACAACCCCCTTCTCTCCAAGTAGACAAGTGGTAAATGTTGTCCTCTATAAGGTGCTAAAAAGCCCTCCCCATTAGTATAGCCCGCATCAACTAGATAGTAGGAACCTGTAATAATGTAGGATTATATAATTACATAATTACGTAATTTAAGTATAAGGCGAAAGGTTATACATAGTAAAGATATTGTGAAATGCAGCTGTACCCATTGGCACTCTCAACCCATTTGGTCTACTTATGGCATCTCTAAGTACTCTGGAATCTGAAGCAAAACCTTCCCATCCAGGTAAGACATATACGAACTGCATGTCATGGGAGCAAACTCCCAAGACATTAGTCGCAAATTTTACCCTTTCTTGATCTATACCTTGCTTTATCTACTGTAGGAGCTAGCACTCTAACATGAGTGGCATCAAGTGCACCAAGACAATTCTACGAAAAATTACCAAAAATAAATTATTACTTATTAAATTGTAATTATGAATATTATAACTTTTATCAAACATGAAGCATTACTAAAACTAGCATTTACCTGAAACCACCTCCATCTATCATTTGTGCACCCAGCAGTTATTGGTTCAGGTGTCTTCAGTAAGACACCTTGCAGTCGAAGCACATCCTTAAGGACATCATTGAAATACTTACTAACTGTTTGACCAGACCTTATAAAATTGAATTTGATATTTCGATTTTTATGGTGGTGCCCAAGCACAGTCAACAACATAGCAACCTTTTCCTCTGACACAACATATTTTGAATCTGACACAACATATTTTGAATCTGACACATCCCTTGTTCTGATAAGCCCACACAACCGCATAAAGGTATGCCTATTCATTCGTAGTTGTTCATGGCAGTCTATGTCATTATCTCTGACCAACCTATTTAGGTGGTCAATTTGTTGTTTGAAAGGATTAGGATTTCTACTTATTTTCCTTGTAGCCTCAAACTTTTCCAGTGTAGCATGCAAAATGACAATATAAACTCCATAAGTATAATTCATGGATGATACAATATGTTGCAGGGTAACATAGGCCTCAATGAGGTCCCTCCTACCATCAAATCCTTTATTATTTGCCATCTATGAAAAGAAATACTGCAATAGTAAATTAAATAACTAAAGCAATCAAATAGATAACTAAATCAATGCTAATTACTATTCACAGCAGGTTCATGTAAACAATCAGATTTGATAGAAAATAATCTTGTCCACAAGAAGCATTCAATAAGAAGGATTATTAAGCTAACAAAAATCAAACTTTTGACATAATTTTCTAGACAATCAGATTATGTAAAAAAATCAATCTGATTATGTAAACTACCTTTCCCAATATATTAATCTTGGGAAAAATCTGATTATAAAAATCTGATTATCAAACAAAAATCAATCTTTAAACTACCTTTCCCAATATATAAAAATTTGATTATGTAAAAAAATCAAACTCTTCATAGATTATTTGTTTTGTTTTTGTTTTTGTTTTTGTTTTTGTTTTTGTTTTTGTTTTTTTCTTTGTTTTTGTTTTTGTTTTTTTTTTATGTCAAGAGTTTGATTCAATCAAATCCCTAGATTTTTACATACAAAACAAACAAATTTTTATTGTCTTGTATAAATGAACACTATCAAACATAGGTCATAGATGTACAAGAATGGGGGGAAAAAATTAAAGCAAATTAGTTAATATATGCAACCTCTCTCAATCCTCTGATTTCAAACAAAAACCAAATTGAACAAACCCTTGTATAAATAAAAAAGGATTTAGAAAGTTTAGATTGAACAAAAATCAGTGGGTTCAGAAAGTTCTAAAAATCATAGACAAGAGGGTTTAGATTGAACAAAAATCAGTGGAAGGGTTACAAATGCTTTAGATAAAAATCATACAAGGAAAACCAAAAACCAGAAAATCAAACAAAAAGTGAGCAAAATAGAGGGAAACGATGATTATCACTGGAAAGAAGCTTTGCCAATGGAAATCGGTCAGAAAGTCGAGTAGATCTACACTTGCAAAACCAGAGCTGTTTTTCTCTACTGGATGTATTGAGCCGCATATGTTTTCTTGAGCCCTTTTTAAATCATATCCCAACCCAGGGGATATGATATAATGGGGGGATGGTGCTATTGTAGGCCTCGTTTGATTGTCTGGATTGAATATAAGGATTTGAGGAGGATATGTAATACCTAAGGATAAAGATGTGATATAATATGTTGTAGGATATGAGATGTATTATATATATTGTGGGGTCACTTATATTATGTTGGGTTAAGATAGGATATAAGATGGGATAAGAGGATAGTAATTATTTTTGACCTTTGAATGAAAAATTCCCTATATTCGACGGTGGGGGATATGCAATACCATGGGGGGGTTGGTATTGCATATCCCCCATTTGGGGGATATACTATCCGGACTCCCTATATTCGAAGCAACCAAACACGGGATATAGGGAGACAAGAAAACATATGGAACTCACTTCATATTATATCCAGTCCCCTTATATACCCCTAACAAACAGGGCCATATATCCTCCAATTTTAGGGGATATACAATCCCATAATATATTATATCCTCTTTAAAAAACAATTGCAAACATGGGATATGTAGACCCCATAATATATAATATCCAATCCCACCCTTTATATCCTGGAATCAAATGGTAGTAGGATAGATAGGTAATGAGGAGAGAGTGAGGGTTGTTTTGGAAAGATGGTTAAAAGTTGACTTTTTGATTTTTTTTTTTTTTGGTTTTTTTTGAAAAACTGTATAAAAAATATGAGAGATGATGTGATTTAAAATGGGTTAAAAGCTGAAAGATAGCTTTCAACTATCTTCCCAAAATAGCCTTGAATTTATTAGGGTTTTTAGGGTGATCAGGGGTGCCTTAGGTTTTGTTTGGGTAACAAGAATTTTTATCTAGAACTGTCTTTACAATTAACATTCACACTGTAACGTAAAAATATAAAATAAAATAAAATAAAAAGTAAAAATCAATTATTTAGATTGTTCAATAGTAACAAAAATGATTATTTAATCAACAAGCATGGTAACAAAAATAACAAACATACAACTAATCTTCGAAAAACAAAATTTATACCAAAATATAATGTGAATGCACGATTTACAATTAACATACAACTAGTCTTAAAAAAAAAAACCTAAATTTTAAACTCATATCAATGTTAACATTTACACTGTAATGTGAAAACACGAAACAAAATTAAAAAAAATAAAAATCGACTATTTCGATTGTTCAATGTTAATAAAAATAATTGTCCAACCAACAAGTATAGTAATAAACAATTTACATCAAATCATCAAATAATATATAAAAAATCATCAAATAGTTCATATATAATGACGCCCATTTTAAAAAAAATCTGCATAAAATCAATTCTGATATAATCGGTGAATAAACTATACAATATCGATAACTTCAAAAACCGACGAAAAGTCTACAATTTCTGTATAACAATGGCAAAAAAATGTTGTTCATCGCCGGTTTACCTTTATCTCTATTGCGAGTCCATCATCATTGAGAGGGTAATTTATATGGAAATTGGGCCGAGCTAAGTAATGGGCCGGTAGGGGCCAAAGTACGAAAGGCAGAGTAGAAGGGCCCCGAAGTTAGTCCGGTCTCCGAAGTACCTAATGTTATCTCGGTCGCAGTGTATTACGGTTATCTCGGTCAAGTCCTCTTAACCGAGGTATGATAAGCCTTCTTCAGGACTGTTCTGAGTTAGTTCGGCTCGACACTTCTATGGATAGCTCGGAAGCCGAGATAGAAGCAAAGAAAGGAAGAGCCGGACTCGAAGTTAGTTCGGCCACACCTACCTGTCTAGTGTGGAAGTATTATTTCGGCCGTTTGGTAGTTCGGCCATGGTAAAACCATCTCACTTGGTTTAAGCAGTGAGGGGGGTGTTGGAGGATAAGGATTATCCTTCAGGAGATTGAATCCTAGCAGGACTCTGCATGGAGAAGTAAAAGTCCTACTAGGATTGTGTCATACGGAACCTATAAAAGCTCACAAACATCACCTATGGAGAGGTAACACAACTTTGTTTTCTGAATATACAGAGCTTTTGTCTACTTGTCAAGCTTACTGACTTAGGCATCGGAGAGGTTTCCGGCACACACCCGTCGGCTAGCTCACGTTTGTATTTTCAGGTAATAGAACGACGTCGTACGGAGAAGCGCAGACTTGATCAACAGGATTATACGAGAAGGTTTATTTCTTTCCCGTACAATTGGCGCCGTCTGTGGGAACTCAGACAAGAACAAAACCTCTTGATCAAGCTTTTCCTCTTCAAAAAAAATGGCGCACAACGAAGAATTACCACAGTTCGCCATTGACGGACAAACTGCAGAAGGGGGTGCAAGGCGCGAAGGTCTACCTCTTATCCCTTCTATGGGGGATTTGGAGCCACAAAGACAGAATCCCAGGAGGGATACAAGAGGGAGAAGGCAGACTAACAGCCCTCGTCACTCTCGTTCACAGAGCCCAGAAAGACAAAGGCGGAGGATTGATCCTCAAGCTTTGGAGGATCGCGTCAAGGAGCAGGACGAATTGATATGACGGATGGCGGCGGACATGGAATCTCTAAAGCGCCAGGTGAAGGGAAAAGGAGTGGCGACAGGAGTGGGGCGCACAAACAAGACGCCCCCTCGCCACTCGGAAAATCGTAGTAGGAATACTACACCCTCACAGGCAGAGAGCAGAAGCCTCAGGACAGGCGATACCCAATCCAGGTCTTCCAGAACTCGTCACTCCAGGTCTGAGAGGACGAGATCTGAGAGGTCGCACACTGAAGGAAGCACCTATTGGCCCTCATATACGCACCAAACAAGGTCCGGACAGACGGAGTTGCCCAGATCGTCCGACCTATGAACCGTGCTAGAAGAGAAGGCACGAAGGAAGGAGGACGCCAGGACACGCGATCCACATAGAGTTTCTGCCTTACAGCGGTTGGCTCCTCGGACGCTGTCACGCCCCACTTTTTATTACTCGAAGTCATTACCAAGTTTATTAACTTAATTCAATTTCAAAGATAACATGCGGAAATAAACTCAAATGTTCAACTAGAAAGAATGAACAACAGCTCTCTCTTTTGAATGTCAATTAAATACAACATGAGCATTCTAAATAAATTGCCCTCAGGCTTACAACAATAAATAATCAAATGAAGGGTGCAACCCTTTTTCATATATGGCATTCCGCCTACAACAAGAGGCCCCGTGGCCAACAAATAAGAAGATCCAAATGTTGTAGCACATCTTGCTAAACACCTGAAAAAGATTCAACAACGTGGGATGAACATATAGTCCAGTAGGGGTCTCAACATGATCCTCAACAATAACAACTTACAGATAGCTATGATCATGAATGCTCATTCTCATACTAGAATAGTAGTGTGACAGTTTATACAATATATATATATATATATATGTATGAACTTTTCCCGAAAACAGCCATTTCATTCGACGCTAAATGATTCATTTTTCCTTTCCTTTCATTAACCCCCCATTCCTACTCTTTCATACTTAAACAATTACTTAGGAAATAAATTCACTAAGACCACTACTCTCTTCCATTTCCCCAAACATAAAACAGGCGTATCTTTTTTAAAAAAAAAACACATTTTTAAAATATACGATTCCCTTCACTTCCCAAAAGACAAAGATGACATTTTGGTTCCTTTCCGAGACAACCATAGCTATACATGCAACCCTAAATAAGAAGGGAGCTAACAAATCATCAACATGTACAAAACCAACAATTTAAGCAACTCAGCCTTCCAAAACTGTAATCAATCAAGTCCATGATATTTTCAGATACAGTGAAACAACAACAACAAACTTTGCTCTACTAGCTATGCGCGTAGTAAGCCAAAGATACCCCTTTCACAACAACTTGCCAGTTTACCAGGCGCTAGCTGGATGGGTGTGGTGCCATATATTGTTAGCGCAGTCAGTTCTCCAGGCGCTAGCTGGAAGGTCACGGTACCTCTGATTTTAAGCGCGGGGTATAACTCCAACAACCACAGCACAACAGGGCATAACCAACATGTATAACACATATACATACACAACAAGATACGAACAATGTGTTAAGATGTATGAACACATAACTATCTCCTCCCGAGCAAATATACATATATAATGTATCTCAGCACTTCATCACATACAATGTTCAATCAACAATGGTATAATGTAGACACGACAATTCAACACAACCGTGTCATCCTCTGCCGATGACCAAGGACCAAACCTCTAGATGCATGTATATTGTACATCTATTAACAAACTCAATTATCATGAGATCACAAACTTGTCAACAATACTAACATGGTAGTATAAGATATAACAACCCAATTTTCATAAAACAAATTCCACTTCCTTTTATTTTCACAAAATCAACTCCATCCCTTTTGTTTTCGCAAAACCAATTTCAAAGACAATAAAGCCATAGCCCATTTTAACTCACTACATTCATTTCAAGCCATTCCAAAATTAATTATGCAAATTAAGCCATAACCCTTAAGTTAGAGTTTTCCTCCCTCTTTCTCAATGTTGATCAAAAGACTCAATTATCAACAACAAATAACAATGGCCTCATTTAAGACCCAAAATATATAAGTATTTGCCCAAAGACCAAAACCCCTCTATTAATTTATTTAGTCAAATAAAATTAGGGTTTCCTCTCCCTTCAACAACAAAGTGCTAATCAACACCCCAATTAGCCCAAACCACAACTAACAATAATAAACCCAAATCCAACAACCAACCCAAGGTTCAACTTCATGATTTTCAACAAATCCAACATGATATAATTTTTTTATGCAATACAAAAGAACTACCACATGTCTATCTATACCCGAAGTATTGAAAAGAAGCAAGGAAATCCCTACCTCAAATGTAGAACCCAAGGAGAAGAAGAGCAAAACTCGGAGGTGCTCCAAATCCCAAATTTCTCAGATCAAAACGATGCCCTCGACGATCAACGCACTTTTTGTAAAGGCCAAAGGTGAGGAACTAACTCCTACTAGATCAATCCCTAGAGAGAAGGGAAGGGTTTAGAGAGAGAAGCTCTCCAATGGTGTTTTCTAAAAGTAAGAGAGAGAAGAGGATGGGAAAAAGTGATTCAAAAAGCTGAAACTCGGTGCCTTAAACCAGTCGCCCCGCTCGAGCGTGGAAACCCCCGCTCGAGCGTCACTCACAGACTTTCGCTCGAGCGGCCAAACCCCTGCTCGAGCGGCGGATGCACGCTCCCAGAACTTTGCAGAACCAGGTCCCCGCTCGAGCGTCCAACTCCCCGCTCGAGTGGACAAGAACAACAAAGGCCCGCTCGAGCGTCAAAAGCGCCGCTCGAGCGGAGAGACTAAAATCTGGGCAAACTTCTAAGCTTCAAAACACAACCAACGTAAACCCAACTTGCCCAACACAATCCAAAACTCTAAAATTAAGAGTGAGGGGTAGAAATGAGGGTAAGACAACAACAAATGTACGGAACTGAGTCCGGATTACAGCTAAACAACAAAGGGAAAACCGGGATCGCTATAGACGCACAGAAGCGTTGAGGTTGGAATGCCAATACCGCGCTCTGCCTACGAACCAACGGACAAGGCATTGGCGAGGCTGCAGACCTCACCATTCGTTCCGGCAATAGAGAACGCACCCCTACCATCAGGCTTCCTTCAGCCCAAATTTACTACATATGAGGGGAAAACGGACCCTTACTCACACTTGAGCCACTTTCGCCAGGTCATGGCTGTATACCGGCGAAACGAGGCCTTGATGTGCATCCTCTTCCCATCAAGCCTTGGTGACCTAGGCTTGACTTGGTTCGAGAAACTTCCAGAAGGCAGCATAGCCTTTTGGGCGCAATTGGCGGAGGCATTCGTAACAAGGTTCCGAACAAACACTAAAACCCCGGTGGAGATCGACCAGCTACTCTCTATCGACATGGGCGACAAAGAGACCCTAAGATCCTATAATAGTCGCTACTGGGAGACCTTCAATCAGATTGGGGACTGCCCCACCAATCTCGCCATTGCACAGTACAAAAGAGGCCTTCCAGTCGGGAACATATTAAGGGACTCAATCACCATGACACCGCCCCTCACCATGGAAGCCCTGATGGAAAGAGTGCATCAGCACATCAGGGTGGAGGAGGATGGCGCGCGTGCCAAAGCAAAATCTGGCACGACCACAGTACCAGAAAAGAAGGCCTCAGCGAAGGTCAATGCGGTAGATCGTCCGAACAGAAACGGACGTGGCAGGCGAGACAACAGAGAAGACCGGGATAAAAGATGGTTGAGAGTCCGCACTGCCATAACCACGGTCTTCAAGAAACCGATCTACCGAATTCTGAGTGAAATAAGAGACGAGCCTTTCGTCAGATGGCCTGCCAAGCTAGGAGAGGCCCAGAGGGACTACGACGAGAGGTCGCGGTGCACCTTCCATAAAGAAAAGGGACACCACACTGAAAATTGCACGCCATTGAGACAGCACCTGGAAGAGTTGGTTGCAGCAGGTCACTTGGATAAGTACATTGAAGGAGGAACGCAACCAGCCCCCCAGGACCATAATAACCCCAACGGGATGCCGATTGATGCCCCACCTCAAGGCATTATCAATGTGATACATGGAGTCTTTGAACCTGAGTGTGTATGCGAGCTCAGGGGATCAATAAAAAAGGCTGAACACTTAAGAGAGGTGCTAAGTGCCCAACCTGCCATCAAAAAGGGAAAGACAGAGGCCACAAACGTCATGTCTTTTTCGGATAAAGACTTGGAACGGATATATTGCCCTCACAATGATGGCCTGGTCGTCACTCTCCGAGTCAAGGATTTTGACGTCAAGCGGATTCTGATTGACCAGGGTAGTTCATGTGAAATCATGTACTATGAAACATTTAAACAATTGAAGCTACAAGACAAAGACTTGGCGCCTGCCGTATCTCCCCTAATTGGATTCAACTCCATGCCGGAATGGCCCATCGGCAAAATAATTCTTCCAGTCAGAGCAGGAAGCATGACGAAACAAGTGGAGTTCTGGGTATTGAAGGTCCCCTCCACTTACAACATCATCTTGGGCAGAACATGGCTGCATGCCATGCGATCGGTGGCATCATCCTACCACCAACTAATGTGGTTCCCCAACAACACCGGGGTAATTGAAGAAGTCTATGGAGATCAGATCATGTCGAAACAATGCTTCATCACGGTGAATGGCAGCCGCGCTGCCAAAGGATACGTTTATTCGGTGGAAGAACCTGAGAGCAATGAACTATTCGCAGATGTCGGCAAAGCAGCTGATCAGAAAGCAGTGGAAGACTTGGTAGAGGTAAGAATAGATGAAAAGAACCCGGATAAGTTTTTTTTGCTCGGTTCGTCGTTGTCCAGCACTGAGAGATTAGAGGTATTGGAATTTTTGACCTCTAACATCGAAGTGTTCGCCTGGACACCATACGACATGCCAGGCATTGATCCCAACTTTATCTGTCACCAACTCAATGTCCACCCATCCGCCAGACCAATCATTCAACGCACACGCAGATCGGCACTCCACCATGCCGAGATAGTGGCGGAAGAAGTAGGAAACCTGCTGGAGGCAGGAGCAATTAGAGAAGTGCACTACCCAAGATGGATCTCCAACACAGTCGTAGTGCCAAAGAAGAATGGCAAGTGGCGTGTTTGCGTCGACTACAAAACAGTAAACAAGGCATGCCCAAAAGACAGCTTTCCTCTACCACGGATAGATCAATTGGTAGACCTAACGGCGGGGCACAACCAACTTAGCTTTCTGGATGCATACAGAGGCTACCACCAAATCGCCATGCATGAACCAGACCAGGAGGTCACATCCTTTACAACTCCAAGAGGATTGTACTGTTACAAGGTCATGCCCTTTGGCCTAAAGAACGCAGGGGCGACATTCCAACGGATGGTCACCAAGATGTTTGAACCATTGTTAGGCAGAACAATGGAGGCTTACATCGACGACATGGTGGTCAAGAGCAAGGACGAGAATGACCATCTCAAGGACCTAGGTGAGATGTTTGAGATCCTGAAGAAGCACAAGTTGCGCCTCAATGCATCTAAGTGTGCATTCGGAGTAGGATCTGGCAAATTCCTAGGCTTCCTGGTGACCAACCGAGGTATCGAAGCAGACCCCTCCCAGATCAAAGCAATCCAGGAGTTGGAGAGACCAAACTCAGTAAAAGAAGTGCAGCACCTCACCGGCATGGCAGCCGCGCTCAATCGGTTTATAAGCCGGTCGTCAGATAGACTACGACCATTTTTTCATGCCTTGAAGGCCAAGTTTGAGTGGGACGAAGAATGCGACCACGCCCTGGAAAGCTTAAAAGAATACATGTCTTCTCCACCACTACTTGTCACCCCAGTACCTGGAGAAGAACTCTTCCTATACCTGGCAGTCTCCCAGCACGCAATTAGCGCAGTGTTGGTCCGCGCAGAAGGAATCCAACATCTGCCCATCTATTATGTAAGCAAGACATTACTGGGCGCCGAAACAAGGTACTTGCCACTGGAAAAACTGGCATTGGCCTTGATGATGGCCTCAAGGAAGTTGTCACACTACTTTTACGCCCACACCATAGTTGTCCTCACAGCCTTTCCATTAAAAGCTTTGTTTGAAAAGGCGAACTTTTCTGGGCGAATTCTGAAGTGGGCAGTAGAGTTGGGGCAATACGACATCAAGTTCTAACCCAGGACCGCAATAAAAGCTCAAGCATTGGCGGATTTTGTCGTAGAATTCACACCTGGAAGTCATCATATCTGCCCAGTCGACCTGACTGAAACAGCCGAACTAGGGATGGAAGTTGACGCTGGAATAGCGCAACCCCTGTTACAGGATACTCAGTCAGACCCCAAGGCAGACCAAAGTAAAGCCAGGAAGGAAGAATCAAACCGTGCTACACCAAGTCTAGACTCACCAACAAATAAAGACTTGGAACAATCAGATAGTAAGGGGCAGACAGCAAGCATGGACCTTGAAGAAGACACCAGCAACATGGAAGATCCGAAGGCATCATCTGATCCCTCCACTTGCTGGAAGTTGTTCGTTGGAGAGATGTGGAAGCTCTTCGTGGATGGAGCATCCAACCGGCATGGAGCAGGGCTTGGCATAATCCTCATCTCTCCAGACGGCCTAGTAGTGGAGCAGGCAATCAACCTTGGCTTCCCCGCATCAAACAACGAAGCGGAGTATGAAGCACTTCTTGCAGGTCTCAAATCAGCATTCTACATGAAGGCCACCGAACTAATGGTCTACAGTGACTCACAGCTGGTGGTAAACCAAATATCTGGCGACTACGAAGCAAAGGATTACAGGATGGCCAAATACCAAGAGTTGGTCAGAACAGAGATTAAGAAATTCGAGGTAGTCAGGATAGAACAAATCGGCAGGGAGGAAAACAGCAGAGCGGACGAACTAGCAGGCTTTGCCTCAATGGCAGACACTTCCATCCCTCATCCATTGCTGATCGACTACCTACCTAGACCAAGCATTGAAGACCCCGAAGCAGAAGAGGTATGTTGCGCAGAGCTAGGGCCCTCTTGGATGGATCCCATCATCTTGTTCTTAAAAGATGGCATCTTACCAGAAGAGAAAAAAGAAGCCAACAGAATAAGAGCGAAGTCGCAGCGATTTTGGCTCTTTCCATCTTCGGCATTATACAAAAAGTCATTCTCAGGACCCTACCTAAAGTGTGTTCATCCCAGCAAAGTGGAAGCATTCTGTTCGAAATACATGAGGGCGTATGCGGAAGCCATCAAGGAGGAAGATCACTAGCATATAGAGCAATTTCGCAAGGATATTGGTGGCCATACATGCAAGCAGACTCAGAAAAATATGTCAAAAAGTGCAAAAAGTGTCAAAAAT
The DNA here is from genome assembly GCA_030407325.1 of Camellia japonica. Lineage (NCBI taxonomy): Eukaryota > Viridiplantae > Streptophyta > Magnoliopsida > Ericales > Theaceae > Camellia > Camellia japonica. The sequence goes on from JAPPVO010000007.1 coordinate 77,139,742, forward strand.
TCGCACACCAAATACACTAACCTGCCAGAGAACTTCTACCTCTAACTAGTCCATGGCCTTTCGTAATGTGGGGGTTGGATATAGTAGGACCACTTCCAACAGCACCAGACAACAGGAAGTTCTTCCTTGCGGCAACCAATTACTTCACAAAGTGGGTAGAAGCAGAAGCAGAAGCATTGGCATCAATCAAGGAAAAAGACGTAAAGAAGTTCGTCTGGCAGAACATAATCACTCGGTTTGGCATACCAAAAGCCCTAATCTCAGACAACGGCACTCAGTTTGACGGCAGAATTTCAGAGACTTTTGTGAAGAGTACAAGATAGAGTTCTATAATTCTACACCGGCATATCCCCAAGCAAATGGTCAGGCAGAAGCATCAAACAAAGTAGTCTTGGATGGATTGAAGAAAAGGTTAGAAAGAGCAAAAGGCAAGTGGGCAGAAGAGCTCCCTCATGTTTTATGGGCTTACCGCACCACGCCCCGGCGATCAACAGGAGAAACACCATTCTCCTTAGCTTACGGCATGGAAGCAGTAATCCCACTAGAAGTTGGCCTCCCCACAATTCGAAGCGAGAATTTTGATCCAGACTTGAACGGCGAAGCCATAACATTGGAGCTCGACCTTGCAGAGGAAAAAAGAGAAAAAGCACTGGTTCACATTGCCTCGTACCAATAAGAGTTATCCAGGAAATACAACAAGACAGTTCATCCAAGGCAGTTCAAGGTCGGAGATTGGGTACTGCGCAAAGTGATGGGAAACACCTTGGTACCGGGAGATGGCAAGTTAGGGCCTAATTGGGAAGGACCTTACAAAGTGGTTGGATTAGCAGGCAAAGGGGCATACCACTTAGAAGATAAGGACGACAAGACAATCCCAGGCCATGGAATACTGCCAATCTCAAGTTATTTTATTTTTAGTTTTTTTCTTTTAAGTATGTGTAATTTTTTCCCTTTCTCAATAAAACAAATAGTTGTCTTTTCAGAATAAACATTTTTCTCTGTAAAAGTTTGTTTTAGTAAATTAGGGGCAGAAAGGACACTTTATTCCAGGTTGACTGGAAAAACCAACTTAGAGGTTGGCTGGATTAAACCAACACCCTTTCTAAGCCCAGGATAAGGATCTAGGCTGCAGGACGTTTGGTCGGAATAACCAAACATTCTATTCTAAGTTGGTTGGAAAAACTAACTTAGAGGTTGGCTGGATTAAACCAACACCCTTCCTAAGCCCAGGATAAGGATCCAGGCTGCAGGACGTTTGGTCGGAACAACCAAACACTTTATTCTAAGTTGGTTGGAAAAACTAACTTAGAAGTTGGCTGGATTAAACCAACTCTTGTTACTCTTCAGCCGAAGTAAGGGTACGGACTGAAGAGTGGTTGGCTGAATTAAACCAACACCCCTCCTAAGCCTAGGATAAGGATCCAGGCTGCAGGACGTTTGGTCAAAACAACCAAACATTTTATTCTAAGTTGGCTGGAAAAACTAACTTAGAGGTTGGCTGGATTAAACCAACTCTTGTTACTCTTCAGCCAAAGTAAGGGTATGGACTGAAGAGTGGTTGGCTGGATCAAACAAAGTTTTTTTGTACTCTTCAGCCGAAGTAATTATATCGACTAAAGAGTGGTTGGCTAGTAAGCGCAGTCAGATTGACCAGCTAAAACCGGAATACTGTATCTCGGCCTAGAGTATTTCAAATTGCAGTTGAAAAGCATGTTCAAACAGGAAAGCAAACCGAGATAACAGTTGGAGCAATAGAAGTCATTCAAAAGTGATTACAAATATAAAGCATACAGATCAAAACCGGAATGAGTGTTGAGCAGAAAAGAAGATTTTCATTCATTAAGAACAAATACAAAGAAGGGGCTGCAGCCCGGTTACAAGTCCAAAGAAAAAGAAAATTACAGAATCAGTTGAAAAGATCCTCCAGATTGGCATCAACATCAACTGAAACACCGGTGTCAGAGGTTAGAGCAGTCTCGGTTTGAAGCTCGGTCTCTATTGGAAGCACGATTTCGGTTGTCAAGTCTTCCGCCGTTGGCTCCAACCGAGCTGATTGATCATTTGTTTGCTCATTGACAACCAGAGTTTTAGTTTGCTCATTTTCTTCATCGTCATCAGACGCCTCAAGAAATTGCTTCTGGAGATCGGCAGCATACTCCGCCAGTGAGGCCGGAATGAAATACTGTGGAGCATTGTAGACCTCGGTGCCAGGACCACAACCGAGCTGCTCCACAGCACCTCTCCAGCCACACTTGAAGAACAAATCTTTTGCTGCTTCACATTGTTGAATATAAACTGCTTCGCCTTCCTTGAAGCCTTTTAGTTCGGCGCCTTCAACTTTCTTTTTGAGCTCTTCTATTTCGGCGTTTTTGACGCCTTCAAGCTTTGCCAGCTCCCGCAAATGCTTGTCCTTCATTTCGGTTAGAGCTCTTTGTTTGTCAGTATCTGCCGAGGTAACTAGCCCGGTTAGGCGAGTTACCTCGGCCTCCAGCTCGGCTGTCCTAACTTGGGATTGTTTGAGCTCGGAGGTCCTGGCTTCGGCTTCGGCCATGGCCTACCTTGTTGTTCTCCGGAGCTCCAGCACTTTCCTGTGTGCGATGTTGTTTTTCTGAATGGCCTGCAAAGAGAGCAACTTTCTCTTTAGCCGGACTGACAGTTGGAAAACAAAGACAGAAAAAAGACAGCTACTTACCAGGATCATAGACTTCGTTGAAGACCAGATGGCCTTCAGCTCGGTGTTCAATTGGTTGTGGTGCTCCATGTCTTTTGGAAGACACACACTCTTGGCCAGGTTGAAAGCCAGTAAGTGGTCCTTCTCTGCAACCACCGAATCAGTGTCTTCAATGTCTCGGTTCTGAAAGGTAAGTTTGAGAGCCCATTTGGAGGAGCTAGCTCGGTCAACGGGCTCCAGTTACGGACTTGGTGGGTTGCTCGGTGGAAGTGTGGTTTCGTCTTCATCGACTAAACGTTGTTCGGTCTCAATAGTCCGGGCGCGCTTAGTTCGGCGTGATGTGGAGGGTTGTTGCGATGGTAGGGCCACCACGGTTTCTTGTGATTGGTTCGGTGGTGGTACCTCGGCCTTGTTTGTCTCGGTCAAGAGGGCCTCTGACTCTGTTCCTTTTGGCCATTTCTTCTTCAGCAGTCAGTGGGATTAAGTTGATTTGCGACAAGGTTGGGTCCAGTGCGGGAGCGTCTTCCAACAAAAAGTTAGTTACTCTGGCTTTTCAGAGACCGCTGTATCTGTAGGTCGGCTCAAAATTTAACAGCTTAGCCCAACTCCGTTCTGGATATCGTAGTGCGGCGCGGAGAGTATCAAGGTTGGGGTAGCTGTACAATGATTGAAGATGGGCTGAATCTGCAAAAAGAAGACAACTGTTAGATCGGTTTTAGAATGGGAAACCAAAATAAAAGAGAAGCATGAAAGGAAACCGAAGATAATTATACCATGGATTCCTTTATTCCAATTTATACTTCGGCCAGGGATCTGGGCTTGGTGATCTTCGAAATTCCCAAATACCCAAAAGAAGTCGTCATCGTTTAAATCTTTATCCGGTGTGCCCTTTATTATTTTCTCTCGGCGGCGGCGTATTCTTAAGTAATAGACCCAGCCGTCTTCTTTTGATCCTATGGAGTATTGGTGGAATATTTCAGCTAGACCGAGGTTAAGACCGGCTCGGCGGTTTAGTTCGGCTATTCCCATTATTATACGGTAAGAATTGGTGGAAAGCTGAGTTGGGCATATTCTGGTTTGTCTAAGGAATTCACAGAGCAAGGGTTGAACGGGGAATCTTAGTCCGGTTTCTATTATTGATTGGAGGGTGAAAGGCACAAAACCTTCATTTCCCCAAGGTATGGTATCCTGTTCGGCTAAAGTAAGATGGACGTCATCAGGTATATTGTAGTCCTTTCGGAATTCGGCTAGACCACCTGGTGTCTCTACTAAGAATCTATACTTCCCCATTTATTTTATAAATTATAAATAAATTAGTTCGGTCAGAAAATTGTGCTCAGTAGCTCGGTTGAGCGCGCAGAGGAGTGCCTGGGCAACCTAAGTCTGCAAAGTGGAAAACAAAGGTGTTAAGCACAGATTGTTGACCGTGCTACAAAATCAAAACAAGATAAAAGAAGCCCTACTTCGGCTATGTGGGATGCTACAGGTTCTATCTCGGTTTCAACAAGATGCTTGGTAGCTCGAATTGAGCAAGGGGTTCTATAGATCGGTTTGTGTATGGGATTGGTTGTCTCGGTTTGAGCTACGGGTTTTGTTACCTCGGTCGAGCCTCTAGGGGCAGCTTTCTTAGTTCGGTTTAAAACTAAGAAAGCTGGCTTAGCCCCAAGGACCTAGCTCGGTCGAAGGCTAAGGTTTCCGGTATACTAAGTTTCAGACTTAGTTCGGTTTGTTTGTCTCGGCTAGAGTAAATCAGAAGGTATTGACTTATTGAAGCTACTGATATATTCACAAGTTCTAGTTCGGTTATGATCTGGATAGATCTACATATAGCACAAACAGTATCCTAGTTTGGTTAGGACATGTTTATGGATCAAAATAGCGTTCTACAAATTACTTCATGAAGTTCACAGGGTTCTTAATGGAGTTTTTTCCAGAAAAAAACATAGACTAGTGGAGAATGAAAGCAAAAACAGTGTTTTGTAAAAACACATGAGCAGTATGCTATGGATTTAACGAAAGCAAAGACAAAAGAAGGAAAAAACAGATTTGAGCACCTTACCTGGTCAAAGGCAGCGATGAAGAACTCGAACACAGCAAGTTCAAGCTCAAGGCTCAGGAACAAGAGAGAGAGAAGATGAACAGAGTAAAGTGAGGGTGATTCAAAATAGCAAGGGTTTGTTTTAGGTAGAAAGGTGAAAAGCGCGAGACTGTTCAAAAATTGCGAACACGAAGATGGCGCGACAACTAAGATTGGCCAAACGGAGTGTGCCACGTGTCATGGAAGGAGAAGCGATTCAGTTTCTGTGACTGAAGAGACGTTTTGACCGGATAAAGGTAGCTCGGTTTAAATGTAGCTCGGCTGAAAGATTAAAACTTTAGCCCGGTTTATAAACAAGTAATCCCTATCATGCTACGCAGATGGGATTAAGGGGCAATTGAGAGGGTAATTTATATGGAAATTGGGCCGAGCTAAGTAATGGGCCGGTAGGGGCCAAAGTACGAAAGGCAGAGTAGAAGGGCCCCGAAGTTAGTCCGGTCTCCGGAGTACCTAATGTTTTCTCGGTCGCAGTGTATTACGGTTATCTCGGTCAAGTCCTCTTAACCGAGGTATGATAAGCCTTCTTCAGGACTGTTCTGAGTTAGTTCGGCTCGGCACTTCTATGGATAGCTCGGAAGCCGAGATAGAAGCAAAGAAAGGAAGAGCCGAACTCGAAGTTAGTTCGGCCACACCTACCTGTCTAGTGTGGAAGTATTATTTCGGTCGTTTGGTAGTTCGGCCATGGTAAAACCATCTCACTTGGTTTAAGCAGTGAGGGGGGTGTTGGAGGATAAGGATTATCCTTCAGGAGATTGAATCCTAGCAGGACTCTGCATGGAGAAGTAAAAGTCCTACTAGGATTGTGCCATACGGAACCTATAAAAGCTCACAAACATCATCTATGGAGAGGTAACACAACTTTGTTTTCTGAATATACAGAGCTTTTGTCTACTTGTCAAGCTTACTGATTTAGGCATCGGAGAGGTTTCCGGCACACACCCGCTGGCTAGCTCACGTTTGTATTTTCAGGTAATAGAATGACGTCGTACGGAGGAGCGCAGACTTGATCAACAGGATTATACGAGAAAGTTTATTTCTTTCCCGTACAATCATCTATATGATCGGTCTACATGTACAAATAACCTTCTCTTCCAAATGTTCTTCCATGACAAGACCTTATTATAAAATAATAGTGAAGGAAGAAAGCACTAAAAATAATAATCTTTTATATTTATATGCAATATTTTATATATATCATAAATGAAATATATCTAATAAATAATTTTCTATCTCCTATATATTATAATAAAAGTCTATAAGGGTAAAATAGTCCATATAATACTTATAATATGGAAAAAAATGATCTATTGAAATATAAATTCAAGTGTATGGGATTAGATGGAACACAAGAATACTTTGTGAATTTATTGGGCTATAAATCCTCTAAATAATATTTAAAATAAATTTCTCTAAGTTTTTTAAAAATGTTTCGAAAATCGAAAATTTTTTTAGTTATGAATTTTCAAAACTAGTTTTTGTTTTGTATATTTTGAAAGGGAAAGACTACGCTAGGGCTGCAAACGCCAAGCCGGACTTTAGTATTTTTTTTTTTTTTTTGGGTACTCTGGAAAGGAGAACTTTAGTATGTTTGGGTTTATTTATTAAGATTTTAACGAGTTTGAATTCGAACTCAATAAAAATTTAATGAACTGAGCTCAAGCTGAGTTGGTTTAAGCTTGACTCGAACTCGAGCCTTAACGAGCTAAAAAAATTATAAATTCATATTTGCGTATGACACTAAAGTTACAATTGAAATTTGATTATAAAATTATATATATATATAATATACATAGTAAAGAAAAGTTAATATTTTATCAAATGGCTTCGTTTGGAAAGTTAGTTATTTTAGTAAGCTATTTTAGTTTTTAGCTATTTTAATAGGTTAAAATTTTTATATTTGAGAAGATGGTTGGATTTTTTTGTAATTGGATGTGATATTTATGAGAGAAAAAGTGAAATGATTATGTATTTGATGTGGCATTTTTGGTTGTTTTGGAAAGTTGGTTAAAAGCTGATTTTTTAACTTTTTAACTTTTTTTGGAAAAACTTATAAAAAAGCAGAGAGATAATGTGATCCAAAATAGGTTAAAAGCTAGCTTTTGACTTTTCATCTTCCCAAAAGAGGCCTTTATCTTATTGACTATTTTAGCTTATTTTTTCTTTTTGTGAATTTTAGCCACATACAAAAAAAAGAAAAAAAAAAAAAAAAAAAAAAAAAAAAAAGAGCCTCTTGTCAAACTAGGCCAATATTTACCACCACTATTATATAAATGTATAATATGTAGTTAGTTATTATTTACATTTACATTTTATATATATAAATAACATATTTATTTTATTAGTAATATATATTTTTACATTATTTAATATAAATAATAAATATTAAACGTGCCCAGCTATGATGAAGCGAGCTAACGAGTTGAACTTTAATATGTTTTTATTTATCAAGATTTTAACAAGCTCGAATGTAAAAAAAAATTTATTAAATAAATAAATAAAAAAAAATAACAAACCAAGTTTGAACGAGTCCTTACCGAGATGAGTTTGAGTCAATTTACGAACGAGTCTGTTCACGAACGACTTTGTTTATTTGCAGTCCTAATCAAAACTAAAGATCTCAAAATAATGTCATAATTAAAAAAAAAAAAATGCTCATAACTAAAGGTGTATACAGTAAGGGGCGCATGATAGAATCCTCCATTTATAAATAGGTTTTAGAAATTTGAAAATTCAAGGCTCCGTTAGGCACCCCTTTGAAAATATTTTTCAAAATTACACAAAACTCAATTCAAAAATTAATTTCAAAACCTATAACCAAACGCAAAATACAAAACTCAATTCAAAACTCTTTTGATGATATAGTGTTGAAGATGGTTAGTGATGGGATTGTTAAATTATTTTGATAAAAAATCTAAATTTTTTTTTCTGTATTTAAAAAAAAGTAATGATTGAGTCCCCGCTCTCACAAGACTTCCACAAATCTGGATCACTCATGATGTGGATCCCACACATACATGAGTGGGCTCTAGTAATGATTGAGTCCCCGCTCTCACAAGACTCCCACAAATCTGGACCACTCATGATGTGGATCCCACACATACATGAGTGGGCTCTACACATACATGGAGGGCTAGGATCATTTTTGGGGTGTGAGGGTCATCCCCAAAGGGGGTCCCAAATATTTCTTTTAAAAAATGTCTAAAACGAATAATATTTTTTTTTTTCAAATAACAGGTTACAATTGCAAAAAAATAAAATAAAAAATAAAATAAATAATTTATTGTTCCGGTCAACCGTCCGACCGTCCGGTCGTTCAGGAGAATGTCCAACACTGCAGATAGCCTACTAGACTCCCAAACCTCCCTAGAAAACTCACAATAACAAAATATAGTGATAAACTGATTCTGCCGCTAAATGAAACAACTCATAAACATCATCAGTCAACACTTGCAAATTGGATCGCACTGGCAAATTGCACTCCTCTCTTACGAAGATCTATCTCAAGATGATATGCCGACTTAATAAAAAAGTGCCCATTTTTAGTGTGATGCCACACTAATGAATCCTCCGACCGATGTGGATAGATCGGAATTGTTTGAATTAATTCAATTTCAGAAGGTGGGAAACACTCTTCTAATCAAATAGCATCCCATATCCCGGCATCTCTATCAATAAGCACACACCCGCTCATGCTCCTCCAACCCAAATCATGAATGAAAATGGCCGAGGCACCCATCTATCTTTCCAAATTTGGACGTTTCTCTCATCACCAATACGCCACCGTAGCCTTTCCGAAAGCAAATTGCGAGCGTTCCAAATACTCCTCCAAGTAAAGAAAGGGTTCGCTCCCAATGGAGAAATTATATATTAAATAAAAATTATAGATTACAAATTTAAAATTATAAATTAAATAAAAATTATAAATTACAAGGGTAAAATAGTCTTTTGAACATTTATTTTTATTCAGTCTAACTAAATATTGGATTCACTAAAAATAGTCTAATTAATCCCATGACTAAACAAACATAGGATACAAATTCAGTCCAACCAAATAGTCCGGGGACAATGTAAACAGTCCGATGAATTACAATCCCCCTTATCCAGTCCATCCAAACAAACATGTCTTTAGGTAGTATTTTGCCTTCAATAGTTGTGCAACCAGACTATTAGGAAACTTGAGGAGCCTCTAGCATTGGTTAGCAAACAAATCTCAATTAAAAGCTGACAAAGACGGGAGCTCCATCCCACCCTCTTGTTTAGCTTTGCATAACCAATTCCAATTTCGCCAATGGATTTTCTACTTCACCCAAACCATGCAATAAGAGCATTCATATCACATGTGCATCTGATTTTTATCAAGAGCTAATTGGGATTCGAGGTCGAGTAAGTGTGCTATCGGTTGTCCAGTCTCAGGTTTGGTGGTGGCCTCCACCAGAAGGAATTTTCAAGATAAATTTTGATGGTGTGCATGCTTTGTGTCGGAAGGATTGGAGCAATAGTGCGAAACCATCATGGGGAGGTTCTTGTTGCAATGTCGACAAAATTAACATCTACAGTGGGAGTGGACTGTTTTGAAACACTTGCTGTGTTGCATTTGGTCCAGTTGTCATGCCATTTGGGTCTGCATTATGTCATTCTTGAAGGTGATTCTTTATCGTAGTTCAAGCTCTACAATCTCCCGTTTGGGTCTGCATTATGTCATTCTTGAAGCTGATTCTTTATCGTGGTTCAAGCTCTACAATCTCCGATAGAGCAACTTTCTTCCTTCGACCATTTGGTGGCATATGTTAAAGGGAGGTAATTCCATTGCGCATTGTCTTGCTCCGATGGTAGTTGAGTTGCGTAGTTGGATGGAGGAGGCTCTTTCATCGCTATAGTCTTAATTTGGTTTGTCCTGAAGCTTCGTTGGTTTAATTTGTTTTGGATTGGTGGATTTTGCCAACGCGCCTCGTAATAAAATTTTAATGTAAACCCAAAAAGTTTTTATTAAAAAATTCAACAGTACATGCCAGTATTATCTAAAATATTAAATTTCAAAATAATAAAACTTTTGATTTAGATATTAATTTTAAATAAAATTAATATTTTTAGAATTTTCTAATAAAAAATCTATCAAACAAGATCTATATTGACTACGAAATTCTTTTAAAAAAAAATTATTACAGTTGAAATTGATGTAAACAGTAACATGTTACTCTGGCAATATTGTCTAAAAAAAAATATATTTTTTTTTATTTTGCCATACTCAATTATGGAGTTTTTTTTTAATATTCCAAAAAAAGAAACTATTTAGAGAATTGACCCGCTTTTTAAACTATTTGGGAAACTAACCTACTTTTGAAATTACATTTTGAAAATGTGATTTTGAAATTGAAATTGCATTTTCAACATGCAATTTCACCTTGAAATCGCATGTTGAAAATGCGATTTCACCATGTCATCATTTTCAACTTGTGATTTTAAGGTGAAATTGCATGTTCAAGATGCAATTTCAATTTCAAAATCGCGATTTCAAAAAGTAGGTTAGTTTCCTAAATAGTTTGAAAAGTTGGTCAATTCTCTAATTAAATTTTTTTTTTTGGGAATATTTAAAAAAAAAAACTCTCAATTATGGCCCTCCTCCTTAGGGGGTTTATGAAACAAAATAAATAGGGCCGTCATTTTCACCAAACAAGGGCCCAATGGAGTTGTTTTGGCTAAATTTTGTTGGGATCTGGATCCCGCCCAAGACCTTATAGAAATCATTGCAAGCAGAAAAACACACCCATGCACAAGGAGACACAATATTTAACGTGGTTCGGCATTAAGACCTACGTCCACGGGAGAGTAACTGTTTATCACTTATAACATGGAGAGATTACAGAAATATTACAGAGGAGAAGCTCACACTATTCTCACTCACCCATTCACCCGTCTCCCTCTCTCACACCGAGAGAGACGGTTTCTCTAACTCACATCTCTCGGTTCTCACGGTTTGCTCACTTCTCTCTCTCATTTTGCTCTCTCCTCTCAACCTTCATTTATAGGTGAGGGAGTAGGTGGGAGATGGCTTTGGGCAGCCGCCATAATTGACTTGACATGGTTGGTGGCCAAATTCCTTGAATGGTTTGGTGGCCGCCATTGTTGACTTGGTGTGTTCACACATGGTTGGTAGCCTCCATGTGTGTTCCCATGGAAGATGAAGATCACCCCTTTTACATGGGGTGATATTCCACAAATTTTCCTTTTTTGAATTCTATGTCTTATGCTATCTTAAAAAAACACATTTTCTGATTTATATCCACTCAGTCTACATGCATTTAAAATGTTTCATATTTATAAATATATATAATTATTGAATAATGAGAAATATAAAAATAAAAAAAATGTGTGATCCAGTTTAAAAATTAATACAATTTTAATGTTGTATGTATGTATTAAATTTATTTTTAATTTCTTCATATTTTGCTTAATGTTTAAGTATATGTAGATAATATATATCTAAACATAAGAAGAGAGGAAAGAGAGACAAAGAAAGAAATCTAGTAGGGCAATTCAAGAAAACCTTTGGTGTGATTTTTCTGAATTTACTTTTCAGGAAATTAAAATTTTTATTTTTCATATTTTTTTTTTGTTTTCAATGAATTTTTTTAATAATTTAAGTAATTTTTTAAATTTTTAGATATACCTAACTTAAGCACACTAAAAAGTATAATATTTGTAAAAAAATATTTAAAAAATTCACTAAATACCAAAAATACAAAAAAAAAAAAAAAAACTAAAATTTTAGTATATTTTTGTATTCTGGTATATTTATTGATTTTTTAAAATACTTTTTTACAAATATTTTTACTTTTTAGATATATCTAAGTAAGGTAAATCTAAAAAAGTAAAAAAAATTACTTAAAATTTTAAAAATATTAAAAAAAAAACTCAATTTCTAAAAAATTGAATTCAAAAAATTGAAACCAAATACAGTAAATAGGTTTTTGGATTTTAAGTTTTGAGTTCAAATAGATTTTGAAATGTATTTTTGAAAACCCAAAACCAAATGGAAAATTAAATTCAAAAAGTAAACCAAACGGTGTACAAGCCTCACATTTATTTCAAAGTTGGGGCCAAAACATAATTCCCATTAACTTTAGGGAGTGGAGAGAATTAAGGGACGGAAGAGGAACTCCGAATTTATCTCTAACAAATTACTTTGTGCTTTTCTCACGATCTCCTCCATGTGTGTGTCTCTCTCTCTCTCCTCTCTCTCTCTCTAATAAATAAATAAATGAATAACTCAGAATAGAGAGTCTTGTACATTCGTCGTCGTTACAAAAACAAAATCAACTCGCGAAAGAATATGAGGAAAGCGTGTTCTTATGTTGAAATGCTAAATTCAGAGGTAAAAAGTGTCCAATTTATTTTAAATTTTGAATCCTCTTTTTTTTCTTCATTTGTTGGTCAGAATGTGGAAATCCATGATCTAGATCTCCTAAGACACAACATTGGGATCGAAGATTGATACAGGAGTAAGTGATTTATGGCCATTCTGCATTAATTTAATGTCTATCTCTTAGGAAATGGAAATTGCATTATTAATAAATATGCATGTATATATATAGCATAGCAATTGGTTTGTTACTCATGTTTTTATGCATTGCATTCTCGGATGTTTTTGAATGCACGATCCAATCTGTATCAACCTTTAGAAGTTGTTAATCAATGTAGTGTGGAGAACCCAGGTGATATTGGATTTCATTCTTCTTCATTAGAATGTTGAAGATCAGGTATTATTAGGTAGGACTTGGGCTTGCATTGTGTTTGATTGGGAGGCTATACTCAGGGCGGCCCTCAGGCATAGGCCACAAGGCATGGCCTAGGGCCCCTCAAAATAGACTAAAAAATGAGCCTCATCTTATTATAATTTAGTATAATATATTAGGTATGTTTTAAGTTTAAAAAAAATTAAAAATGTCCAAACTAACTTAAAATAAATTGACCCATTAAAAAATTAAAAGACCATTCAAAAAAATTAGCATTGTTATTCATTGGAAAACAGACCCAAAAAAGGGGTCTCTCTTATTATAGTTTAGTCTAATAAGTATATTTTAAGTCCAAAAAAAAATTAAGGAAGACCCAAATTAACTTAAAATAAATTAATCTATTAAAAAATTGAAAGGCCCATTTAAAATAATTAACATTGTTATTCATTGAAAATGATTTTGCAAAAAAATTAGATTATGCAAGTATGATTGATTTATTTGCTTCTAAAAATGCAAGAAGAGTGAGGATCAAGCGATACTTATTAGTTATTGTAATATAATGCTAAGTATTTTTTGTGATTTTGACACAAATCTTTTATCCTTTACTTTCAAATTTTTTTTTTTTTTTCATTCAATGAAAAAAAAAATATGAAAGATCTCAAAAATTTATTAATTGATTATCGACTTTAGGTTCCGGAAATCTCAGGGCGAGCCTGGCTATACTATATACTATATATAGGCTCAGCGGTAAAAGTTACCAAGTATGTTGGAAAGCTTTTTGTCCATTTTGAAAGGTCAATTTACCTAACTAATTTGATTCACTTACATTTCTGTTTGGAATATAAGAGTATGACTCATTTCTAGGTACTATTTTTTCTTACAAATTATTGGACAAGACTCAGAATTATTATTATTCACAGGAATATTCATCACTAAGCGTGACATAGTGTATTATGCACCCATAAAAAAAGAAGAAGAAGAAGGATCTGGGGGTAGACTTTTAGTACATATAAAGGGTTTACGCATAGTTTTGATTCTCTCTCCATCCCTCTGTGTTTGTTTTCGGTGGATGTTTGTAGGCAGAATTCATACATCATACTTTCATTTTTTCTTCTCTTAGTGAGGCTGGAGTCCTAATTTTTCAAATCGCATTATAAATTCCTCTTCACATTAACGCTTCATTTGTTTGGACAGAAAACATTTTATAGAAAATATTTTATTTATTTTCTGGTATTTGGTACAATGAAAAACGAAAGTCAACAGAAAATATTTTCTATGGTCAACAAAAAATAAACTTGTTTGGGCAGAAATGTTTTACACTTTTAAAAGGCAGAAAACATTTTCTGGATTAAAATCTTGCCAATGTCACCTCCCTACTACCACCGCCATTCTCACATCCACCACCATTACCAAGGCCACTACCCCCATCAGTGTCGCCATCACCGCCACCATCACCCCACCACCTTGACCTTTTCCTCCACCTTCATCCCACCACCACCACCACCACCACCACCACCAAACATAGAAAAATGTTTTCATTCGAAAACATTTTATGGAAAGAGTTTTTTGTAGAAAATGTTTTCCGTTAGAAAAAGTTTTATGCCCAAACAAACAAAGCATAAATAAGTTATCCATTACTACGAGAAAGGTAGGTGCTAAGAAGCATGGACACGGACATGGGACAAGACACGAATACGACACAAACACGCCGAAACATCAATTTTCAAAAAATATAGGACACGACATGTGGGGGACACGTATGAAATATATAATTTTATATATTTATTCTATGTTATATATATGAATATATCATTCAAATATAATAAAAAATGTAATATGACACTTGATGATACAGTTCGTTCCCAGTGGATGGACTGGACCGATCCAAGCTCCTCAAGCCCACGTCCGAGTGGCGAAGCCCACCAGATGACCTGCAAGTAAGTTCAATGGGGAACGAGGTAGTCCCCCAACGAGCCCTCCGACGGGCAAGTTAGCGAATAGAAAAGAGATGAAGTATGTAGAGAGAGATTGGAGATAGAAAAGCTTAACCTTCTTCTTGTCTTCGGTGCTTGCTTATATCCTTTGGTAATCATTTCACTGTCCTTTCCGACGTGCCCCCCTCGCCGAAAGCCTGTGCTGTAGCTTACCTTGTTCAGGGTAAGGGGGCGCTGTTCCGACGGGGAGGTGTTGTCGTAATAAATGCTGTGATGGGCTGCATTAATGGTGATGTGTTGTGGCAATAACTTTGCAGATCTTTGTCTACTGATGTGGCCTGTCCTATACCTGCCACATGTCCGAATGCCATTGGCCCTTCATGCCCAGTTGGCCTCCAGTTGCCATGGGCTTTACCAACCGGGTTATGCAATGGGGTCCAAATGGTGGGCTTGGGTTGGTTCACTATGGGCTGTGGCCTTTATGGGCCTAGCCATGTCAGTAGTCCCCCATTCCCGAGTGCAGCTTCAGTCCAACGAAGGGAATAGTAATGAGAAAAATGTGCCCGACCGTCAGGTGGCAGGTGGGGATCGGGTTAGGGGGCCGAGCGTGAAAGGGTCTGTCCGTGAGGGATGACCGAGCGGCAGGACCGACCATGAGGTGTGCCGACGGTGAGGGGAGCCGAGTGGGAGGGCCGACCGTGAGGGGTGCCGACCGTGGGGAGGGTCGATCGCGCGGAGACCGAGCGGGAAGGAAAACCGCGGGGCTGACCACGTGAAGGCCGAGCGAACGAGCCGACCGGGAGGAGGGTTGACCAGGTGAAGGCTGAGCAGGCGGGCCGATCGCGTGAAGGCCGACCGTGTGAGCCGACTGTGAGGAGGGCTGACCGTGTGAAGACCGAGCGGAGGGGTGCGGGGCTCAAGAGGCGGCGTGTGAAGTGAGGATTTGAAGCGGAAAAGACAGGGGAAGGTAGGGAGGCAGTGCATCGTGGCCATACACGTGGCAATATCGTGGGGGTTAGGTTAGGCGTTGGAGCAGAAACGAAACGATGGGTCATTATGGGGTTGAAAAGATAGTTTTGGCGGATGATTTGAAAAGTTTTCAAACTGGCGAAAATTAATTGGGATCCTTGGAATACGAGCAAACTGTGGGCTTTTGGCATCATTCGATTCACCTACTTGTTTACAAAGAACCAAAACATTCCAAGTCTTATTACATTTGTTGCTCACGATACACCTTTGCGACACTTCTTCGATTTTCTTGCACCTGTAGCAGAAACGATTCGCAAACATACCCTAAAAATGGCACAAGAAGGAGCTGTGACTGTGAGGGTAGACCCACTGGGTGAAGACGACGCAGAGGAGTTAGCGGCACGATATAGGACGGAGACGCGAATGGTGACGGTGGGGGAATCGGTGGCACGATCTCAGGCGTCCACCATGATAGCGGCTCCAAAGCCAATAAGCCAGGTAGAGCCAGATCATTGGCATACTAAGGCTGACAAATCCACAATTACTGCCGCGGAGTTGGAGGCTATCCGGGAAAAATACCAGATTCCGGCTGAAGTAGAGCTATTGCTGCCAATGTCGACGGAGAGGCCATCGGACGCGAGGCCAGGGCAGTTTTCCCTTTATGAGGAAGCTCTGAAGGGGGGCTTGAGGTTGCCATTACCGTAAATAGTGGTGGATGTGCTCAACCGTCTAGAGGTAGCACCAGGGCAACTAATGCCCAATGCCTGGAAGATCTTGCTAGCTTGTGCGAGTGCCTGGCCAAAGGCGAATGAAGGGGAGGCCATGACAGTGGACGAGTTCTTCGCGTGCTACAAGGCCTCGGGGCAGCAAGAAACTTGGGTGACCCTTCAGGCGGCAGCTGGGAAAGGGCTGGTGGTGGGGCTGCCCTCGTCGATCAAGGGGTGGAGACCACGGTGGTTCTACGTGGGTGCCAGTGGAGGAGTTGGTGTGCGCACCATTTGGAAGGTGCCTACTCGGTCGATGGAGCCAAAATTGGGGGCATAAGCAGAGGAGAAGGTGAAAAAGGTAAAGGAGTGGAGGGAGAGGGAAAAAGCCAAGTGGGACGAGCTTGTTCAGCCGTCTGCACTGTTTGAGGCAGGGTTGGGTCCACAGCCGATCGGTGGGGACCTCGATCGAGCGGAGTTGGAAGCAAGAAGAAAAACTCAAGAGGCAGAGGATCAGGCCATCCTTGCCAAGGCCCAAAAATTCAAAGAGTCCTAGGCCGACCGACCACCACAACCAGTGGCCAGGGAGAGGATTCGCCCTCCCCCCAAACCCTTGGGAGAGAAAAACTTGGGTGAGTTTGTACCACGACCACTTCCAAAGGACCCTTTAAAGGAGAGGTCGTTGAAGGAGATGGAGGCGCTGGGAGTAGGAAAGAAGAAGAAGAGATTGAGGCGGAGCGAGGAGGAGCCTGCCCAAAAGAGAAGGAAGGAAGGAAGCTAGGGCAGAGAAGGCTAGTCTAGCCAAGGAGGGAGAAGTTGCTGGGGTGGAGGAGACTCTAGGGGGAGGAATCGCCCCAAAGGTGGTAGACATTGCCTCAGGAGTGAGGGAGGTTGTGCCAGTGGTGGCAGCAGCTGGTGTAGGGGTTGGTGGGTCGCCCCTGAAGTTAGGAGGGAGGAACAGCCCCAGGGGAGATCTGCCCCCCAAGGAGGAGGAGTTAGCCTGACCACAGCGATTTATCACGCTCGGGCGGTGGCGGGGCGGCTGGAGGGAGAAGAAGGCCCAGCCAGAGCTGGGGCAGATCGCTTGGTGGGCATCGTGGAGGAAGCAGCCCTATGCTTGGCATCCAGATTCAACGAGGCAGACTTGCTGAGGGGGTTGTACTCCGCTCAAATGGAGGTGACTACCTTAGTAGGGGCCCTCTTGAGGAAAGCGGGGGCTGCCAAACTGAAGACAGAGGAAGCCAAGGCTCAGCTTGCGAAATTGAAGGAGAAGAGCGCTAGTTGGAAGAGTGCTTACGCTGACCTGCAAAGGGCCAAGTCAGAGCTGGAGAGCACACGCCGCCAGGTTGTGTCGTTCGAGTTCCAACTGGCTAGCGAGCGAAAGAAGTTGAAAGAGGCCAAAGCAGCTTGTGTGGTCGCCGTCGAACGGCATGAAGAGGCGATGATCAATAATGAGGAGTTGGTGAGGCAGAAGGATGAGGCAGACGCTAAGGTTGGCGTTCTGCAGAAGGAGTTGGAGGCCGAGCGGGGCAAGGCAGCGGAGGAGAGGGAGAAGCTTCAGAAGGAGTTGGAAGCAGAGAGGACGAGGGCGATAGCGGAGAAGGAGGGCCTGAAGAAGGAGGTGGAGGAGGAGAAAGCAAAGGCTGCATCTGAAAGGGCGACCCTTCAAAAAGAGCTGGACCAAGAGAGGGCGAAAGCAGCTTCTGAAAGGGCGGCTTATCCCAATCTGTGTGTCGCAGCGGTGGAGCAATTCAAAGGGTTTGCCGAATTTCAGATGGCAGTAGACGTCGCTGTCGCCAGCAATCTGGCTAGGCAAGAAGTTGGGGGGGGGGCAGGCCCATCAAGGACGACTGTTGGGGGCAGAACCGAAGCAGAAGTTATTGAGAGCTTCCAGCAGTCCGACTTCTATAAGCACGAAATGGCTGAGTATTGGGACAGTGGCTGGAAAATGTTCAAACGCAGAGCTGAAGAGCTATTCCCAAACTTGGACCTGAGTAGTGTGACAATTGGCGAAGATGATATGGCCCAAACCCCCCTTGATGAGGGCATTGAAGAGGAAGATCTGGCGTCCAGTGAAGGGGAGTGACTGGGAGAGATCTTGTTTTTTATGATTTTTTGTATTCACTTATTTTTATTTTTATTATATATATATATATATATATTTTTGAATTGATGTAAGGAACTTGTGTATACATTTGTGAATGAATAAAATGTCAACTGTGTTTCAGTCGATTGCCTTTACTTGTGTATGAATCAGTGTGGACTAAATTCAGGAACTCCTTGGCACAAAGTGGTATTGGAGTTGTAAAAGTACAATATGGGGTAAAGTTGGAGTCATATAACAGCTCAATGCAAAGTAAAATTGGACTTGTACAAAACTCCAATGCAGAGCGAAGTAAAGAACACCCTAATGCATAGTGAAACTGGACTTGTATAAAAATTCAATGTAGAGCAAAGTAAAGAACACCCTAATGCATAGTGAAACTGGACTTGTATAAAAATTCAATGTAGAGCAAAGTAAAGAACACCCTAATGTTCAAGAGAGTGATTTGCGGGAGTGAAGCTAGATGGTGGAGGAAATAATCTGATTAGTAAATAAAACACGTGAGGACATCTTTAAAATTTGACTAAGTAAAGAGTGGTGTAAAAACTTTGGCCTGGAATTGTGACTAAGTGTCAAATAGTGACTGAGTGTCTTGCTAATGCCATAATTATGAAGTTGCATTGATAATAGGATTATCTCAGTTTGGACCCGGAATTGTTGTTGCAAGTAACTCACTCTGGGTCAGCAATGGTGGCACCTAGTTCGGTTGGGGCTCGTAATGCTTGGTCTAGGTGGGGATTGATCTGGCCGAGTGCGTCAAGCTGAGTCTAGCGGGGGCTTCTGTGCTCAGTTTGGACGACACTGCTTAGTGTTCGATCTGGCGGAGGCTTTTAGTGCACAGTCTGGCTGAGGCTTTTTAGTGCTCAGTCTGGCTGAGGCTTTTTAGTGCTCAGTCTGGCTGAGGCTTTTGTGCTCAGTCTGGCTGAGGCTTTTTAGTGCTCAGTCTGACTGAGGCTTTTTTGCTACTGTAACCAAAACGTCATTGAGACACCAAATAGACGACTGAGGTATATAAATGTCAAAAAGTTATATTTGCACGACAGGATGACAAGAATGTTCAAACGTGTGATTTTTCCGAAAAGGGAATACAATAACCGAGCAATACAAAAACAGTACTTTATTGAAAGTAACGTTTCAAGTGTTCGGCGTTCCAGGGGTGCGGGAGGTCTCGACCTTCCAGATCCTGAAGTCGGTAAGTGCCTAGACGTGATCTGGCTTTCACAACGTAAGGTCCCTCCCATTTGGCTGCCAATTTACCCTCAGTCGGATTCTTGGTGGCGAGGGTTGCTTCTCTCAAGACAAGGTCCCGAATAGCAAACTCCCTCGGTCGGACTTTGCGGTTGTAGTGTGCTCTCATTTTCTGTCGGTATGAGGCCAATCTGACAGCAGTGGTCTCCCTGAGTTCTTCAATTAGGTCTAGGTCTGCCCGATGGAGTTCCTCGGTGAGTGGTGGATCCAGATGTAAAACCCTGGGGGTAGGCAGACCGACTTCCACCGGAATAACCGCCTCAGCGCCATACGTTAGACGAAAAGGGGTTTCCCTAGTGGGAGTCCGAGTGGTGGTGCGGTAAGCCCATAGCACATTGGGTAGTTCCTCAGCCCAAAGTCCCTTAGCAGCTTCAAGTTTAGTCTTGATGATCTTTAGGAGAGAACGGTTGGTGACCTCAACTTGGCCATTGGCTTTGGGGATGGCCGGGGGAAGAGAAACATGGTTGAATCTGGAGGTCGGCACAGAACTTCCTGTATTTAGCGTTGTCGAATTGTTTGCCGTTGTCAGAAATAATGGCCTGAAGGACGCCGAATCTGCAAAGGATCGACTACCAGATGAACCTGGTTGTGTTCCGCTCGGTGATGGTCGCAAGGGGTTCTGCCTCTACCCACTTGGTGAAGTAATGATGGCGACAATCGTGAACTTGGTCTGGCCTCGGCCGGTGGGAAGTGGACCAACTAGGTCGATCCCCCATTTGGCGAACAGGTAGGGGCTGCAGAGTGTGATCAGCTCAGTAGGAGGGTCATGGGGGATGTTGGCAAAACGTTGACACTTGTCGCATTTGAGCACAAAATCAGTGACATCTTGATTAAGAGTCGGCCAGAAATAACCAGTGCGGAGTATTTTGTGGGCTAAAGACCTGCCGCCTGAATGATTGCCACAAATTCCCTCATGGATTTCTTGCATCACAAAGGTTGCTTGGGCCGGGTTGAGGCATCGCAGATATGGTCGTGAGAAACCACGTTTGTACAAGACGCCACTGACCAGGACGTAGTTGGACGACCGAGCCCTGACCTTGGCAACCTGCTGTTGGTTATCTGGGAGCTCTCCTGTTGTCAAGAATAGGAGGATGTCGGATGCCCAAGGGATGGGTTCATTTTGGAGGAACTGCACTTCTTGGAAGTCGGGTGAGATGGCTAGGTGGGCTAGGCATTCAAGGCGGACGCCGTGGCTGAGGTCGGACTGGTCTGCAGAGGCCAACTGAGTCATTTCATTTGCCTTGGAGTTTTTTGCCCGAGGTATGTGCTTGATGTGGAAGGTGTTGAAGAGGTGAACAAGAGGGAGTGCCAGATCCCTGTAAGCCCGCATTGTGTCCTCCTTGGCATCGAATTCCCCCGTGATCTGCCCGACGATGAGTTGGGAGTCACTGAACACCCGAATATGGCTGACACCGATGTCCTTGGCAAGGCGGAGTCCCGCTATCAAGGCCTCATATTCGGCCTCATTGTTGCTAGTATCAAACAAGAGGCGGAGAGCACATTTGAAATAGCCACCCTCAGGGGAGAGTGAGGATGAGGCCAGCCCCACTACCTTTCCTGCGGGATGACCCGTCGACGTGAGAGTCCAAGAATGGGGGTCTTCTGGCTCGGCAGGAGTTGGTGGGGGTGGAGAGGCAGTGGTTGGGTCGGGGTTGTGAATTCCAGGATGAAATCAGCTATGGCCTGTCCCTTGATTGTGTTTTCGAGGGGCGGTAGGAGATATCAAACTGGCTGAGTTCGACGACCACTGCATAAGTCGGCCAGAAAGTTCTGGTTGCTGTATAACTTCTTCAGGGGGGGTCAGTGAGGACCACTATGGAATGGGCTTGGAAGTAAGGACGAAGTCGTCTGGGAAGCGGTGACCAAGGCCAGGGACAATTTTCTAGCAATGGAGTAATTCTGCTCCGCTCCCCTGAGAGCTCGACTGATGTAGTAGACTGGCCGTTGGACTGAGCCGTCTTCCCTGATAAGAGCTGCACTGATTGCGGTGTTTGACACTGCTAGATAGAGGAAGAGGGGTTCGCCCGTAACTGCCTGTGAAATAAGGGGAGGGTTGGCCATGCATTGCATTAACTGCTGAAAAGCCTCTTCGGATTCGGTTGTCCACTCAAAAGTTTGCCGAAGAACTTTGAAGAATGGTAAGCACTTATCTGTTGCGGGGGAGATGAAGCGGTTGAGGGCCGCCACTCGGCCGGTGAGTCTTTGAACTTCTTTGACCGTTTTGGGTGACTGTATTTCAATCAAGGCCTTGATCTTCTCGGGATTGGCTTCAATGCGCCGCTGGCTGACCATAAAACCCAAGAACTTTCCAGATCCTACGCCGAAGGCGCACTTCTCTGGGTTGAGTTTCATTTGGTACTTGCGGAGGGTGGCGAAGTTGGCGAAGGTTTCTGGAGGTCAGACAGATGATGAATGGAGAGTTTGCTCTTGACCAGCATGTCGTCGACGTATACTTCCATGTT
Source organism: Camellia japonica (assembly GCA_030407325.1). Classification (NCBI taxonomy): domain Eukaryota; kingdom Viridiplantae; phylum Streptophyta; class Magnoliopsida; order Ericales; family Theaceae; genus Camellia; species Camellia japonica. The sequence continues at coordinate 77,161,665 of JAPPVO010000007.1, forward strand.
CCGACCTATCTGGTGTTGGAAAACGGCATTGACTAGCCGTTGGTAGGTGGCCCCAGCATTCTTTAGTCCGAACGGCATCATGCGGTAGTGGTAAGTCCTCGATCGGTAATGAAGGAGGTATGTTCTTGGTCGGACGGGTGCATCAGAATTTGGTTGTATCCAGAAAAAAGCATCCATGAAATGAGCATCTGATGACCGGCTGTGGCGTCGACAAGCAAATCGATACGGGGAAGAGTGTGGTAGCTATCCTTGGGGCAGGCTCGGTTCAGGTCGGAGTAATCGACATAGAGTCGCCATTTGCCGTTGTTTTTTGGACTAGGACCACGTTTGACAAACATTTAGGGTAGTCTACGTTTGTGTAAACTGGGCCTCCAGGAGCTTGTCGACCTCTGCTGCAATAAGAGTATTGCGCTCTGGATGGAAGATGCGCTGCTTCTGGCGGTAAGGTCGGAAAGGAAATGAGGTCGATACTGAGGCGATGGGTTATAAAGGATGGGTCAATACCCGGCCATGTCTGAAGGGTCCAGGCGAATACATCTTTGTGCTCAGTCAGGAGGGCAGTAAGGGGTCGGTCTTGGCTTGGGGGAATAGCTGACTGCCGATCTTGGCAGTTTTCATTGGTTAGTGGGGGTTGATGGAAACCTCAATGAGCTCCTCAATAGGTTCTCCTCTGACCAGTTCATCTTCGTCTCGGACATCAAGTCCTTCAATAATCATGGCCTCCTTCAGTTAATTTCCTGAGAGTGAGGCGACATAGCATTCTCTGGCCACGGTTTGTTCTCCCCTCACTGTTCCGACCCCGAGATCAGTGGGAAACTTGATGGCCAGGTGGTAGGTGGAGGTGATCGCCTGGAAAGCGTGAGGGCAGTGCGACCAAGGATAATGTTGTAGGTAGAGGGGCAGTCGACGACAAGGAAGGTAAGCAACTTCGTGGTCTATCGTGGATATTCGCCGATGGTGATGGGGAGATCAATGGAGCCGATGGAGGTCACCCGGTCGCCAGTGAAACCGACCAAAGGGATTTAGAGGGGAGACAGACTTTCCTCTCCAATCTTGAGCTGGCGGAAGCAGTTGAGGAATATGATGTCTGAAGAGCTTCCATTGTCGATGAGAACTCGTCTGACCTTATAGTTGGAGAGGATGGCGGAAATGACGAGAGGATCATCATGAGGATAACGGATGCCTGTACAGTCGGCGTTCGTGAAGGTGATGGGCTCTGTCCACTACTTGGGCTGTTTGGGGGGTCGGTCTACCGTGGTGACTGCCTTTTCTGAGCCCTGCCTTATTTTTCTAAGTTCTGCCTTCTGAGCCGAGCGAGATGGTCCACCATAAGCAAGACCACTTGAAATAACCCTAATTTCACCGACGGGTGGAGGGGGATTACCTTGTGGCCGAGGTTGTTGAGGAGGTCGATCATGGCCTTGATGCGGTTGAGCTGGCAGCCGTGGTGGGGTGCGCCGGCGATTGTCTCTGTGGGGTTCGGTTCTTTGCCTCTGCTGAGGGCGGGTGTCTGTGAACCGGCTTAGACGGCCCTGGCGAATGAGGGTCTCCACCTGATCCTTGAGGTTGATGCAGTCATCAGTGTTATGTCCATGGTCCTGGTGGAAACGACAATATTTGGACTGGTCTCTCGGTTGGAAGGGTTCAATGGAGGGGGAGGCCATTTGAGGGAGTAGTCCCGTTGGATCTGGTTGAGGACATGTTCCATGGGAGAATTGAGGGGTGTATATACGCTCGAACGACCGACGGGCGGTCGGGCTGGTGCCGACAGCGTCTGCACGAGGGGGTCGGTCTGTATAGCAGGGTTGTTTGGCTATTATACTGGGCGTCTGGGTTCTGAGTCTTTTCTCTTTTCTTGGGGGTCGGGTTTTTAGCTGTTGGATCCTGCCGAGCGGCTAGTGAATCCTCGGCATTCATGTATTTGTTGGGCTTTGGAGAGTTAGGACGCCATTGAGGTCGGAGGGTTTTTAGAGAGGGAGAAAAGGAAATCAGACGAGCGCAGGCCGACCATGAAAGTTGTGAAGATGACCTTGTCGTCATTTTCCGCAACTTGCAGGGCTTCGGTGTTGAAGTGAGTAACGAAGCTGCGCAGTGATTCCCCCTCGGTCTGATGAATATTGAGGATTTGGGTAGCCGGGCGTCGCTGCGCTGGGCTCCGATAAAATGGCTCACGAAAGAGTCACTGAGATGCTGAAAGGTGGAGACAGAGTCTGGTGGCAACTGGCTAAACCACAGCCGAGCTGACCCCTTCAGTGTCACGGGAAAAGCTCGGCACATGATCTCGTCAGGGAAGGCATGGAGAATCATGAGGGTGCGGTAGGTCTCCAGATGGTCGACCAGGTCCGTCGTCCCGTCAAAGGAGTCGATGGAGGGCATTTTGAACTTGGCGGGCAGGGTTTGTCTCGGATGGAGGCAACAAATGGTGAGTTACCGTAGCGAAGGGCTTATGCTGAATGTTCTGCATAAACTCCTTGGAGTTGGAGCTTCATGGCTCGGAGTTCAGCGTCCCAGAGGGAAATGTTGTCGCCACCAGAGGGAGATAGGGTTGGACGTGCTAGCTTCTTCCTCGGGGGCTGTGCTGTGACGATGGTGTGGGGGTGGAGGGTGGAGGGTGGATTTATATGTAGGTGAGGGGGTTGCAAACCTCCCAAGCTAGGTGGTTGGGTTGTGGGACAGTATGGCTCGGAGTTCGTTCTGGATTGGGTGGAATATCTGGAGGTGGTGGTGTGGTGGAATATGGAGGTTTCTTTAGAGTAGAGCATTTATTAGGCCTGGTTTTGCTCGGCCATGCGGTTGATACTATTGGTAAGTTCGATGAAATACTGTGGTGGTTGTCTGGATTGGAGAGGATCGGTTGGTGGTCGGCAGGCATTATGGTGGAAGCCATGGATCTAGTCGTGACCATACACCTTGATGGATGAGATAAAAAGGTTGGTGGAACAGGGTCTCCGGCGGTAATGAACACAAACTGGCGCACGGACAAACCAGTTCCCACAGACGGCGCCAACTGATGATACAGTTCATTCCCGGTGGATGGACTGGACCGATCCAAGCTCCTCGAGCCCACGTCCGAGTGGGCGAAGCCCACCAGATGACCTGTAAGTAAGTTCAATGGGGAACGGGTAGTCCCCCAGAAAAACCCTCCGACGGGCAAGTTAGCAAATAGAAAAGAGATGAAGTCTTTTTGTAGAGAGATTGGAGATAGAAAAGCTTAACCTTCTTCTTGTCTTCGGGGCTTGCTTATATCCTTTGTAATCATTTCACTGTCCTTTTCGACGTGCCCCCCTCGCCGAAAGCCTGTGTTGTAGCTTACCTTGTTCAGGGTAAGGGGGCGCTGTTCCGACGGGGAGGTGTTTCGTAATAAATGCTGTGATGGGCTGCATAATGGTGATGTGTTGTGGCAATAACTTTTGCAGATCTTTGTCTATTGATGTGGCCTGTCCTATACCTGCCATATGTCCGAATGCCATTGGCCCTTCATGCCCAGTTGCCTCCAGTTGCCATGGGCTTTACCAACCGGGTTATGCAATGGGGTCCAAATGGTGGGCTTGGGTTGGTTCACTATGGGTTGTGGCCTTATGGGCCTAGCCATGTCAACACTAATTCCTATAAAATTTATATGATTTTGTTTATTATTGTATCTTAAATTGTTTTGTTCAAACTTATAATTAGTTTCACTCGTCTTGAATCGATAGATACGTGTATTTAAGCGATAGAAACACGTGTTCTCCAAATGTTCGGGTCTTTAAAAAAAATTTAAAAGTAGGACACATTTTGAAGAGTGTTGGACACGTGTCGGGGAAGTGTCCAAAGAGTGTTGGTGTCCGACACGGATACGTCACCTTCTTAGAAGTGTCCTTCTTAGGGTAGGTGTAGGGCACAATTAGAGCGTTCTTTAGAGGTGCATAACTTTTCCACATCTATCTCTTGTCTTGTCACTCTTGCCTTCTCTCTCTCTCTCTCTCTCTCTCTCTCTCTCTCTGTGTGTATGGCACTAAAGTTTGGTTTGGTTTGGTTTCAACTTAAACCCTGTTAAGGTGACGGTGCCCTCACGCTTATATGCTTAATATTACATCAGTACTCAGACGATGTGGACTTCACTTTTCACACCCTCCCTCATGCCCAGCCTGCTCACTTAGTAGCACTTGCGGTGTGCAAGCTAGGGACACGCACCCTACCTATCCCTAAGTACTCCGGCTCTGATACCAAGTTACACGGTCTTGGGTTAGCAACTCATCGCAAAAGTTGCTATTAAGGTGAGGGTGCCTTCACGCTTATATGCTTAATATTACCTTAGTACTCAGGCAATGTGGGACTTCGCCTTATACACCTACCCTAGTGCATTATGTTGTTTGCATGTTTTTTTTTTAAAATTTTTTGATTTTTTTTATAATTTGTGAGTTTCATGAAATTAATACTACACCAGAATTTCATCTTGTTACATTTATTAAAAGTCATATTATATTAGATTATAATTCATTGAGCCTCATGATATATCTTAAATATGAAATGAATCGCCAAGGAAATTATTAGAACTATGCACAGATGTCAACTCATACTTGGATTAAATGATATGTTAGCAAGCAAACTTTTATATTATAAGCATTAGCGAGGCCTCATGCAACCACAATCATTTTCTTTGATCAATGGTTATGGGCTACATGGTGACTGGTAGCCCCACGCCCATAAATCCACCCAACATGGATGTAGGCAAGACTTGTTACCACCAATGAGAGACTCTCCTTATGGTCCTTTGTTGGTATTATTGTCTTTTCCATTGCCTTATTCACATAAAATTTGAATGGCATGCTTTATAAATTTGACGACATGTATCAGATGTGACGCTTATGGTTTAAATTTGTGAAATCACTACAGGAAGAGGAACTAATCGTTCATGGAAGGTTGGAATATGAAAAGGGAAATGTGGAAGGTGCTCTTTTTGCATTTGATGGATTGATCTCCATGCGGCTATACAGGAGTTGCAACCTCTTGCTTTGAAAAACAACCCTCAAAGAAGGGTCGTCCAAGCAATGAATGTGTCCACTCATCATCACAGCAAGCTGCTAGCCTGGTGCTTGAGGCTTTATATTTAAAAGCCAAGTCCTTCAAAAGCTGGGGAGGTAAACTGGTATGGAACTTTTCCACTATCTTATTATATGCTTCCTGGCGAGATTGACTTTCCTTTTGGTTCT